>CAUYPK010130657.1:0-11429 GCA_963574355.1 Loris lydekkerianus
TAAAGTGCCATAGCTCACAGCAACCTCAAACTCTTGGGCTCAAGTGAACTTCTTGCCTCAGCCTCCCAAGTAGCTGGGACGACAAGCACCCACCACAACAAGTGGCTATTTTTAGAGATTGGGTCTTGCTCTTGCTCACGCACCATATGTCTTTCTACTTGTTTCCTGGTGCTTTTCACTTTCTTTCTTTCCTGTCTCCTCTCTCTTTTTTTACTTCCTTTATTTGGAAGGGAAATAAAGGAAGTATTTTTTTTTTTTTTCCCCTAATTAGTGACCAAGTTTTGAATATTACAGAAAGAAATGGAAAAAGCTATAGTGGTAGTGAAAAAATGTGCAGACCCATTTGATATCATCTCTTACACAAAGTATTTTATAAGATGATTTAGCATCAATGATTAGAGAGGAAGACTATTTCCAAAAGCCAAAAAAAAGAAAAAAAAAAAAGAAATAAAATTCTAAAAATGGAGGAGGGAAAGTTTGAAAATAATATTTCAGTTGTTATAGCATTGAACATGGCATTTCCAGTTCCAGGGAACAGTTTCAGAATCCTCTTCAAAGATAGCTAGGTAATAATAAGTTTTCTTGTAGCAAGACGTACTGAAATCCTGGCACTGTGTGCACAAATGTATAATATATTAAATTAAAATGAAAAATTGGTTATGAACATCCGTCTGATTGTACACAAATATCTAATTTGTTTGCTGGAATATGGTAATTGTGGTTCAGTCAATACAGTCTAAAATATCTGTAATAAAAAAATAGAGAGAGACATGCATGCATAAGAACCCAGAGTCAGGAGGAGTCTCAGGAGCTTATCCTCGGAAGTTAAAAGAACTCTATTTTCTATTCATGCATTGCATGATTTATTATAACCATTCTATAGAGCAGCACCCAGCAGAGAAACTATAGTGAAAGGTGGCTTTTGCTTCCATCAGAAATCCCTCCTTTTGAATGATTTATAACTCGGCTTTTTTATTTTCTTTTCACTAAAACTTGGAATATAGGTACTTAAACTCTGAATCACTATTTCCTCAAATTTAATTTACATAATTTTATTCTGTTTTTTTTTTTTTTTTTTTTCCATCAACCAGATAAGCACAAATACAGGTCACATGGGATGCACAAATGCTGTGTTTCTGAAACAGGGCAGCTGCTAAGAGGAAGCAGTTAATAATTATCTTTTTTAAAAAATCCCTGATGGATAAAATGAGTATGTGGAGCATTCTAGGATAATTCAGCCTTCTTTCAAAAACCAGCTTCTTATTTCATTCAATGGAGCATATTTCTGAATAAAATTTGCAACACTTCAATCATAATTATAATTTAAGGCAGCAGAAACTATACAAATCAAATGTAATATTAGTTATTTCTCTGTAGAAACCTAAGCAAACTGTGACTTGCTCCAAAATTCAATACATTATAATTCTTTCAAGAAACTAATGGTTGAATCTACTATGTTTTGGTTTAATTTGAAAATTCTTCTTATTTTTCTCTTCGGAAAAATATATTTTACATTTAGAACCATGCAAAATACAAACAAATACAAATGCAAATCTTAATATAGTAAGTAAGTTTTATTTTTTTAAAAAAGCTCATTATTTCTGCAGAAACTCATCTAGGGCCATCATTCTATTTATAGAAGTTATTTTTTGTCTAAGTAAAAATACATTAGTGAAAAAATGTAAGTAGTTGTTTATTTTTATTCTGGGAAGGTATGTAGCATACTTTTATATGTAAAGGATTTATAGTTGCCTAGTGTTTCTGAAGACGTGTATTTCCTGCCACCCCTATACAGTTTCTGTTGATATTTTCAAATGTTTCTTTGTATTTCCATTCTTAGCGTTGTTCTATGTTCCTCTAGATTCTCTTATTGAGTGCCTCGTGCTCTCTCCTGATTTCACTTAACATCTGTGTGGATAATTGAATTCATCACTGTAGTCCAAGCCCCTCCTTTGTATTTATACCACCTACCACACGGGCTAAAGCACACATCTACCTACAGATTCCTCAACACCTGAAGCTCAAATCAAATGAGATCTGAATCCCGTATTTTGTTTACAAAGTCTCTCCCAGATTTTTGTCAATCCCAGTGAAAATTAAGATTATTCGCTTGTTCCTCATGTCGCTTATGTGAGCACTTTCATTTCTGAGTAGATTTCTTATAATTGGAACTTACCAGAAAACATTACTAGAAAATAAATTAACACTGTCTTCTAATATCTTTTGCAAACCTTGGCATACCCCAAGTTTCAAGTCTCAGCACATTATTTTATTATGAATCTTTAGCTATCTATATTTTTATATCTGTAAATATATTCTGGGTGACTAGAAAGTATTAAATGCATAACATATGTTCACCAATCTGATTGGTGAAAGCATTTAATATAAAAACATCCTAATAGATTTAATTATATATTTGACTTACTTGTATTTGTTCAACCATTTTTGTTAGATTTAATATTTATCCACATGATTTATTAGAATTATTTTTATATTTTACAATTTGATAATATGTCACATAAGTTATGGCTTAACACATAACTGCGGGTGATTATATTAGTTTTCAAAAAGATCAATGATATTTTTTTGTCCACTTTCCTCATTAACTTATTCAAATTCTACAAATGATCAAAACTGGGCTCTTTTCCTCTTTGATAACTCATTCTTCATTATTTCAGCCAAAAATAGCTCTCCTACCTTTGAAATTTTAGATTATTACAAGTATTTTTGTTTGATTAAGTTGATGCATCTATTGCATGTATAAGGGACGTTGCTTCATATAATAATACTTGGCTAATTGAGAACAGAATATGGAAAGTTTTAATTTCTTTGTATACTTTGTTACATTTTTCTTTGTATATTAAATTGTACAATATATAAAAATAAGAACAGGCATTTATGTAGTTGTTTTAACGAATTAACTTGTTTCAATGAATTAACTTGTGAAAATATTAAATTTATAGTTTTTTTAATTTTTAATTAAATTTAAATGTAGTTGTTTTAATGAATTAACTTGTGAAAATATTAAATTTATATGCTTGCAATTAAGAATACTTTTGTAAAATGTCTTTTTATTTTTAGTTTTTTGTGTGGCTATTGGATGCTAAACTACCAAAATAAGTTAATGAAATAAATGTAGTAAAAATCAAATATTTGGATTTTGGACAAATATTAATTAAACATTACATGTCTCAAAATGTTTATGCTCAAAAATTCAGTGTTTCAAAATATTTAAATATAAATACCAGTATGTAGTTTACTTTTTTCAATGTAATAATTATATATCACTGCATGTTTATTTTAATTTATATACATAAAAAATCCTTTTTTTCAGGATAGCATTATGCTTCAAGACCACTAGTATTTTAGAATGTTTAGGCTTTATAATTTCATTGGGATATAATTGACATAAAATTTACCACATTATACAAAGTATACATTTATTTGCCCATGAAACTATCACAATATTGAAGTTGATGACCATGTCCAATGCCTCCTTATTTTCAGTACCCCTGAATACTATCTCCCTTCCACCACAGCCTGGCCTGTACCATTCTCTGACAGAGAAATGCTTTCTGCGTTTATAGATTAGTTTGCAATTCATAAAATTTTACAACAATTAAAACCACATATTACATACTCTGTTTGGCTTCTTTTTTTTAGTATAATTATTTTGAGATGACTCCATATCATTACATCCTATTTTTAGTATTTCAGTTTATTTTATAAATGAATGATATTGTATTACATGAATATACCAGGACTAGTTTATCAATGCCCCTCTCAATGTGTGAATTGTCTTATTCTCTCTCTCTCTCTCTTTTTTTTTTTTTTTAGGTGCTTGATTTTATCTTTTCTTTTTTTTTCTTTTTTTTTTAATATTTATTTATTTATTTATTTATTTTATTGTGGAGAAGGGGCAGGGAAAGAAGGCGGGGAAAGAGGTGCATGACAGGGTTGGGCCAGTGGCATGGTACCACATTGGCTGTATCTAGGTAGAGGCAGTTTCAGGCCAGGTCTTGCTGAGTCGTTGCTATGCGGAAGTAGCTCGATGTATCTACTTCTAGTCAGGCTCGGGAAGTTGCACTAGGCCTCAGGCACATGGCAGGGCCCAACAATTCCCTCTTTTGTTTTTTGCATGGCGGAAAAACATAGCCCCTGTCTTAGGTTGCCGCTCTGCAGTTTCAGTCTTACCCGTCATGGGGATACAAACATCAATGGTTTGGTCCCTGTCTTAGGTTGACTGAATGCAGAGTGATCTTACCCATCTTTGGGTACTATGAATGTAATCCACCGTTCAGCCTCTCCATTATCCTGTCTTAGGTTGCCCCCGCTTTGGGAGTCTTACCCGTCATTGGTGCCAATCACAGGGACATATCTGCATAGAGAATATATTTATTTACTGTATTAATGTTGGCATCTTCTGATGCTTTCCGCATTATCCTAATCAAAAAACATATTTCTTCTTTTCCTCTCTTCTCTCTTTTTATTTTTTTCCTGCTTCAATAAGTATATGGTTATGCTTCCAAGAGAAATGGGCTTAAAAGACTCACTTTGTCCTTATGCACTCCTTAGCTGTCAAAATACTCACCCACACTGTCATTGTATTAGAGCAAATTAGGAGCCACGTGACCCGCCAGCAGCCAGTGATGGGGGTGCAGTTAGAAATTCTTCCTTCATCTGCTGTCAGCTGGTAAGATCAAGTGCAGTAGCTTTCCTCCCTTCATGCAATCCTGCTTCATTGAAAAAGGAAAATGGAAAAGGATCCGTTCATGCTAAAGATAGTTCAGTGGTACTTCATCCTTTGTTTTTAAATGCAACGTTTGAAAAAGGCATTAGTAAATAAATCAGCACTTCCGTGGCTACACACAAACACTTGTACATCCTTCTGTGGTAATTGTCTCTATGGATATTAAAATATTATAACCAGAGTGTTTGATTGTAGGGTTGAGCACAGTTTTGTTCTCCATGTTCACTTATCTCTTCTGTATTTGTATCAAAAGCCTGCTGGTAGTTTATTTTTTTCCACTGATTGAACTTCCCATCATTATTAGTGTGAAGGGAAGGAAGGGGAGGAGTGAAAGACCCATCATCAGCTTTGCTCATGTGAGCTTTCATAATCAGCAAAATATCCTCCAGTCCTACTGAAATCTATATTGCTTTATGTTCTAATCAGCAAACTCCAACTCTTCCAACTCATTAAGCTTCCTGGCATTCGTCTTTTCTTAATGAAGATGTCTGCAGGTTTTCACATAACCCATTACGATTTCAGACCAGACACCTTCCTAAATTTCTGTTGGAGAAACATTCTTCACGGTAATCCTCCTTTAATATTTTTCATCTGTCATATGTCTGTGATTCTGAAGGCCTAAACTTTCAGCTTGTAATATTAATTCAAAATTGTCACCACTAAATGTATTTCAGCCACCATTTTTCAATATAAA
This sequence comes from Loris lydekkerianus, assembly GCA_963574355.1. NCBI lineage: Eukaryota > Metazoa > Chordata > Mammalia > Primates > Lorisidae > Loris > Loris lydekkerianus. The sequence goes on from CAUYPK010130657.1 coordinate 5,445, forward strand.
TAGTGTTTTGAAGACACTGCACTTATTATCTACTGATTCAAAGAAAAGAGCACTCAGCTAAAATGATGAAGCAGTCACTAAATTATCAAATGATTTTTTTTCAGTAGTACTGATTTTTTTTTTTATTAAATCATAGCTGTGTACATTAATGCGATCATGGGGCACTATACATTGGTTTTATAGACCATTGCCAGGAAGACCATGCTAACCAGTGTGATGAAAATGTGTCGAACGGTCTATCAAATGATTTTTAATGTATCATTTCATTTTTGCTTCATTTTTTAATAAAACAGTAGTATCTTCTCCAAGGACAATTTGTAAAACATAGTGTTGCAACATTTTCACTTCATCATATTAGTCATTGCAACAGATTTTTGTTTTCTAAATTTTTAAATATGTATATTGAATGTTTTAAAAGACTTGATATAAAAATAACACAAGTTATTTGGGCTAGCTTTTTTTTTTTCAGGAAAATAATTAGAAAGTACTTTTTTGTAAGGTATTTTAATACTGTCCCTGTTCGTTGCATAACCATTGTTTGTTTTTTTTTAACTAAAAGTACTAGATGAATTGTAAAACTAGTCTTGGGTCCGCATATTTTCTGAGAAGCAAAAAATAAAATCCTGAGAAACATACTGTCTTTCTATTCCTAAGACTTGGGTAAAGCCATTCTCTTTTGGTTTTTGTTGTTACTCACTTATAGACTAACAAAATAAAGAATAACTGAGAAATATATGAATTAGAGAAATAAAGATGAAGACATGGCACAGTGTATGTTAAAAATAAAAGACAATCAACAACAGTTTTTAGACCAATTTTATCCAATTCTTAATTTTTTTGTATAGGATCTTAACAGTATCTCAACAATCAGCCTATGTATTTTATTATTAAAGTAAACCTCAATTTTTCTCACCAAATCTTTTCATTATTTTTTTTAATCTCAGGACAAATTTTTAAAGCTTTCATTTTATATTGGTCATAGTATTTATTGCTGCAATTAATTTAGCAGAGAGATATTCTCACACACTCATAAATTCATGGAAATAACAACTTCTATGCTGAAATGTTTCGCACTTCGTCACAGCCCAAATATGAGCTTCTCTTCAAAATTTAAGGAAGATCTTAAATCGTCATTGGTTTGTGAGAACATTTTAAAGAAGCCCCTTTTGCCAATGCCAAAAATATTTTGGCTTTTGAGATTAATTCAAATTCAAAAATAGCTTAACTTCATCTTCAAATTTAGTGGATAAACCTTTTTTCATTAGGAGTTGTAATTAACTAAATTAACTAAAAAGATGCTATTATTTTTTAGCACTTTACCTGGTTTTCATCTTTCAAAGATTCACGAATATCTAAAAGAAAGTAAATACATTTTGACCCAAGATGTATTAAGATAATGTTAGTTGGAAATTATTCTTTTCGTATCATATGTAGATGTGCACAGTACGGCATCAACCATGCCAACGTTCAGCACTTCCAGTGGGTGTGTGTATCTGTTTCCCACTCGAGAGCTATCTGTATATATCTCCAGCTCCCAACAGACAAAGCCAGAGACTTAAAATTTCAGTCTTTCCTTGAAACGGACCCTCTTGAAGTCTCTGGAACCCTTGAGTCTTCTTTTTCCTTCAGTGCAATTCAATACATTCAGTTCCACAAGTATGAATTGGGCTTTCACTCTGTGTAAAGCACTTGGTATGGAGCACAGCAGAGAACAGGCTTCCGTCCTTCTCCCTGATTTCAGCACAGAGAGATGCGCTGTCTTTCTCTCTCCTGGAGAACCACAGCTGCCAGAAGCCTCGCTGCCAACGGGAGCATCACCTCTGGCTATTGTGCATCACATTTGGATAGCGCCGGTTTCTCTGTTCTTTCTCGCGTGGCAAGCCACCTCACCCAGAGGCACCTGTCTCTGCCTAAGACATGCATGGCACAGGTGAGCACAAACTGCCCCTCCGTCAGGTCCTCCAAGGCAAGCAGGCTGGCAGAGCTTTTACTTTCAAATACTTTCCATCTTAAAAGCTATCCGTTATTTCCTATTTCTCTGGTTGCGGAAGTTCATTCAAAATACTTTCCTAACATCTCAGAAAGCACAGTGAAAGGCGGTTTTTACCGATTTGGAAAAATAACCAGCAAACCCTTTTATACATAATGACAAGTGAGAAGGAAAAAGAAAGGAGAATGAACATGAAAGGTCTCGGTGTCCCTCAAAGCAACACCGGGGTTGACATTTTATAGTCTGAGAATTAAGTGTTTTTCTTTATTGCTCAACAGAAATGGTAGAGAAATGATTTGAATAATGTTTGCGGGGCAATATGTATTTACCCACATTTTTATATGGTGTTTGTAAGCACAAAGCACATCAGAGTAGCATGTACTCTACTGCATAGAGTGCAACTCTCTGGAAATGCATTTAAAATACAGTGTTTTGACTCTACTTACATCTTGAAGTGTGGATGTGTAGTTCATGTTGAGCACTCGGCCTGGTGTGCGAGGACTCTGACTCCGGGAGTGATACCCTCCAGCTGCGTGCTACCCTAGTAAGGATCTTGGAACAAATTTCAAATGTCCTTTCCCCTGGGGTCACTCCGAACGTGGTCTACTTTTGAGGCTAATTCCATATTTGATCTCCCAAACGAAGGGGGAACAAATCCAGCATCTGCCAGCACAGCTCGAGCTGAACCTGCCTTCTCGTCTATTAGAATTATTTTTGAGGCGTCCTGCAGACTCTTCCCCCCGCACAGTGAGAGTCTGCAAGCTTTATCAACTTCCTCCCATGCTATGTATATTCTATAGGACTTCCAGATATTTACTAAAAATACTCGCAGCTGAACGCCCCTAACAGCGCTCACAGCAACACGCACATTCTCTCTCTCCTTACGGCTGCCCACTGTATTTAAAACTCTAGAGTTTTACCACTTGGGCATCTTGTTTAGTGTAAAGTGGAATTAAAATATAAAATACCACCCAAAATACTGCGTAGACCAGAGTCTTCCGATTATTATTACAAAATGAATTCCTATGTTTCTATCAAGTTTTTGAATCCTTCCTGCCCCCTAAGAAACTCCAAATGAATCACAGCAAGTTCTTTTTTCCCCCTCTTGGCTAACGGGGATTTTCGCTCCTATGATTTAGATAATATGGAACAAAGAAGCGCTGTCACAGGAGTGGGTAGCTTGAATCAAACGTGAGCAATACGATGGCAGGCAGAAACGTATGGCTTGGCATAAAAATCCGGCAGTCCGTATGTTCTAGGTGAAGAGGTAAATGTGTGTGTGTGAGAGTACACACGCACGCACAGGCACGGTTTGGAGATGTAGACGTGTACATAACGAGAGAGATATCTCCAAATCTGTTACCATTTTTTCAAGCCCCAGATGTTTTGCTCCTTTCTGAGGTTTGTTTGATGTTCATAGACCAATATAGATTTTCTAGCCACATTTTAAAGTCATTTCCCAGTGTGAAAAGGAAGGGTTTTCTTATTTGCCATGCCCAAAATTGCATGTACTTTTAAGAACAGTGGAGGGGAAGAAAAGAAACACTTGTTTAAAAGGGTAGAAAGTGATCCCCTAATGAAGGTCCGAACGCTCTGTTTCCATCGGCGTCACTGGCTCCTGAGACCGAGGCCCCAGCTCAGGGGATGGAAGCCTACTTACAGTCACAATATGTAATATGCACTCCCAGAGAACAGAAAGTGTCCCCCGTGATGTAGGGTGACAGGATGAAGAGTAACAGAAAGTGCCAGCCATCAAAAAAAATTTACCAAACATTCTGTTTTGTAACAGGTGTTTATGTTGGCATCACTTGCATGAAAATAACTCTTTACATTTTTTTAACTCTTTAATTTTGGGGGGAAAAAAAAACACTTCCATCCTTTCACAATTCAGTTGCTTAATTCCCTTCGTGGCTCCTTACTGAGGACAAGAAGAAGGCGTTCATTTACTCAGCAGAGAGTCGTGGGAACCATTCCTGCCCGCACCCTCCTGCTGTGCTCTCAGAAGGCAGCAGCTACACCACTTCGGGAGCTACTTAACTTCTGAGTTTTTAAGAAAATCCAGCCTCTAAGTAAATTCTCATATGTGTGTGTGTGTTTGTCCTATTCTTCCTCCAATGAGAAGAGTGAATATCTTGGAGAACTTCTGTCCTCTCCCTGTGCAGTTTAACGGCATCTAGAATTGTATCACACACAAAGCGCTACATAAAAATTTGCACATCTCAGAATCTGGTTCAGCAGCTGATGCCGACGCCAGTGACCGTTCCCTGGTCCCTGTCTCTCCCGCCTAGAGATGGAGTGACTGGTAACAATCCCAACTTCATTATGGGATCCTCACCTCTGGCCTAGCCTGTCATCTCTGCAACAGAACACATCATCCCTAATCAACTAAAACCAATTACTGTGTGACTTTGGGTAATTAGCCTGCCTGTGTCTCAGTCTCAACTTCAGCAAACTGCAGGACTTGCAAAATTTCACTGCTAAGGTTCGTCCATACTTAAAACGTTGTTGGTCTGAAAATCAGCGTAACCTTGGAGAACAAGGTTCTTGCTCACAAATCGAGATTTGAATGAAATATGTGGCCAACAGGTGGCTATAGTCCCAATCTTGCTCCCACTAGGCTGGCCTCGTCTGCTCATCTCATGCAGGGACCCTCATTCTAGGCCTGACGCCTGAGTTCTGTGTGGCCCAGGGCTCAAGCCTCCCGTCTCTTCCATCCACTCTACGTGCAAGTCCTTGATGAGCTCAATTCCACGGCTTTAGATGGCGTCTCTATGATGATTTCCACATTCATCTCTCTAGCCCCAGCCTGCTCCTTGAACTCCAGATGTATATTCAACTGTCTATTCAATTATCACTTCTTAGATGGTCTTTGGGCATCTAAAACTTAACAAGTCTAAAACTGGGCTTTGGGTATCCACTTCCACCCTCACTCCAAAAACTTGACACTCTTTTGAATTGCAATATCTTCCGAGGCTTGAGGACTTCGGCTGTCCCCATGATCTGATGGTCTCCCACTCTCTGCTGCCCTCACTTTTGGTCCATCATGGCTCACATGACCTTAGCCCCTCCTGACTTTGTCCTGTTTCTTCTCTTTGTTCCCCGCAGCCTATGTTCCACACAGCAGCCTTTTAGATCAAAGCAGATCATGTAACTTATAGGATTAAGACATTCCAAGGCTTTCCGATCACACTTAAAATCTAAGTGTTCACATGTGGCCTACAAGTTCCAATGCAATATAGCTCCTGGAAAAGTCACTCACTCACTCACTGGGGTCATTGTCACTGCTCATAACACCCTGCCCAGCTGCCAGCAATGCCCTTCCCTCATATGCTCCAGGGCTGTTGCCTTTGCCCCATTCACTTCCTTCCTCAAACAGAAGCTCTCTGGTTCACCCTCTATAACTGTGGTTCCCATCCGTGGGCCAACCGCCAGCACTGATCCTGGCCTGTCAGGAATGGGGGTGCCCAACAGGAGATGAGGGGCAGGTGAGTGAGGGGAGCTTCATCTGTGTTCACAGCCGCTCCCCATCACCAGCGACACTGCCTGAGCTCTGCCTCCTGGCAGATCAGTGGCATCATTCAATTCTCATAAAAGTGTGAACCCCACTGTAAACTGCAAATGCGAATGGGAGGGTGAATTGAGTAAGGCTATGCCTCCTCAGGGGATCCTAATGCCTGATGACCTTAGGTGGAGCTGAGCAGTGATGCTGGAGTCAGTCTGGGACCTTCCAGCTGCAGGAAAACTAGCTAAGGGCTCCCACGAACTCTGCCTTATGAGTTGGATAATTATTATATATTACAGTGTAATAATAACAGAAATAAGTGGGAGGGGAGAGGAAGAAGTGGGGGAGGAAGGAGGGTGACTGGTGGGTCTCACCTGACATACACAGTGTGAGGGTGGTCAGCACGCCCCCTGGTGGACGGGATCCCACCTAAGGTGCACAGTGTGAGGGTGGTCAGCACGCCCCCTGGTGGGCGGGATCTCACCTGATGTGC
>CAUYPK010130659.1:0-10620 GCA_963574355.1 Loris lydekkerianus
CAAATGAAAAACAGGGGCGTGGTGGATTTAGTAAATGAATCAATCACCACATGAACTAAATTATAAACTCATAAAATATACTTGAATAAATTTATAATGAATAAAATCATAAGTAATTTATACAGTAAATTAAATGAATAAGATTGTAAGTAAAATTAAAATTTTAAGTAAAATTGAATAGGTAAATTTAATTTTAAATTTAAATAAAACGGAAAGTTCTTTTGGAGTATTCTGTGATACAAGGTATAGGTCACGTTTGTCTTCATTTGCATTTTTATTGATATTTAAAAGGTGCCAATAGTGACTTCACCAAGAATACATTCATGGGAGATATGATATGCATTTAAAATGAGTCAGAAATGTGGTAGTGAAATCATCCTTTGCCATTCATTCACATTTTTTTTGTGAATGTGTGTTCAACTTTTTATTTTAGCAAAATCAGAATAAACAAAGCACATGCAGTGCTAGCATCTAAAACTAATACAATATGCAATTACCTAACTTACAGTGACTTGAGACCCCATGTTTACATTCAGCAAGTTCAATCTATTCTCATTTACTGAAAACATTGCTGGCTGATAAAACTGAATGTAAAAGTCACTGATTATGGCAATACACAAGATAACCACATGTTGGAAGATTTCAAATATGCCAGACAACCACCGAAAACCAAACTGAACAAAAGCCTAACTAAAGAAAACTACAAAACCTTTTGAGAATGTGGACACTTCTTATCAATCTATAGAAGTGCTTTATTACTATCTTAAGAATATCAAAACCTTGGCATATTTTAATTTCAAGTTGCCAATTCTGTCTTAAGTTATGTCAGAAAATAATAGCTACATTGCCAAGGCTGGGTCTGCTTAATTTGACTCAAGTTTCATAGGACTTAACATTAAAAGCTCACACTACCCCAAATATATTATTTCACATATGGTGACATTCAACATTCAAGTGCCAGTGTTTTTTGTACTATCTTTTGGTCAAGTTTAGCTTTCAAAGAATCAATTTTAGGCTTACAAAAATAAATATTTGTCAAAATGTTCAATAAACAGTACATAAACTAGCAGCAAAAGTATCTAAAATCTGTCATGTGCAAATAGTTTTCTTCTTAACTGTCATTCCATGGTCCCAAATAAAATTTTAGATTCTAGTTCTTGACAAGCTGCATTCAACTATCTCCAAGAGACAAAATACGATTGGAAGTTTGAGGACACTTACACAATATATATATATATATTCTCCGAATGTGCAATAAAATAAGTACTTTGTAAAAAGTTAAGGGCAAAGGCAGGTCTATTTTTAGGTCTCTAAGTATTCTCCAAACATCCTTCCAGAAGGGACGTATTAGTGGGCATTCCCACCCACATCCTCAAACTTTTTAAACAGGGAGCTAGTTCACTGTCCCTCAGACCGTTGGAGGGCTGGACTATAGTTCAAAAAAAAAAAAAAAATCTGAACAAATTCCTCTGCACACTGCACATTATCTTATTTTGAAGTAAAAAACAAAACAGGAACAAATACAATCACACGGCCTCATGTGGCCGGTGGGCTGCAGTTTTAGGACCCCTGCTTTAAGCAATAAGTAAGCATATTAATTAATTTACTTTAGTTTATTTTGTGAAATAGAGTCTTCTTCAGTTGCCTGGGCTAGACTGCAGTGGTGTCACCATAATGAGCATATTAATTCTCACCAACTGTAGGAATCTCCCTGCTCTAGGTAAGCATAAAATAAAAGGAAGAAGAGTTTCCTAGTGCCAAGCACATTTGCTCCTCATGCTAGTGAGAGATGGCTTTCTCTGTTTTACATCTGAGTAACTGAGGCTCAGAGAGGTAAAAATAACTGGTCCAGAATGCCACTGCTGCTGCTAAGAGATGGAGCTAGGACTTGAATTGGCATCCTTATGGGCCAAACTTTATCTATGACATGGCTTTACTCCCCTAAATTGCAGCTTAGCCAATAGCTCCCGAAGTGAGATGGTCATTTGCCCTTTATCAAGGGGGCAATGAGAAGAAGATTCTGTCGTTCAGCAAGTGCAGATTTTCTTTCCTGCTACAGGTGTCCACTGTCACCAGGAATCTTCCAGTCCTGGAACGCTCCTGAGACTTCACTGACCTAGTCATTGGAAAGGAGGGTGTAGGCAGCTGGGCCTGGATGGACATGTCCAGGATATGTCCTAGATGTGACCCTTCAACTATGTAGAGTGATTTCCCACTTACTAAAGGCCATTCTGAGCAAGGTGTGCAAGAAGAAAGTGTTATCTCACAGACAATGTGCTTCCACAGAAAAAGGAAAAAGCTTTGGTCTGAGATTCGTTACTTTACTTTCCATGTCCCTTTCACAACAGGCTGGTTCCTGGCCCTACGCCCTGAGTCTGTGGCACAGTATGCTGGTCTTCCTGCCCCTGCCCCTGGCTGTCTTTGCTGAGTTTCTGCCAGGATGCAGCAGCTGCCTCCTGGACTGTGTGTGGTGGATCTGCCCCTGGGTGCTGGGAATTGAGGCCTCTGCTGACCCCAGTATTTCCTCTATGGCACATCTGCAGCTACTGTGCTAGGCCTGGCTCAGATGGACCAAAGCAAACAGATACTTCCTAAGTGCAGGAACTTGTGGAACTCCTTTGTTCCTGGCTTAATCTAAGCACTAAATGTATGTTGACAGGGCAGAAAAGATGAACACCATCCACCCTCCCCACTGCCTACCCTGTAGGCAAAGCAACTTCCAAAGTCTTTTGCAGCTGGTGGTTCTGTCACCAGGAAGCAGACCAGAGCCCAGGAAAAACCGAAGGACACTAAGTGTGCTGTTAAGGCTGCCCCCCTCCATCTCCAGGTACTCCCCACTTGTCCTCACATCTGTGTCCTAGACCTGTCCATCCAGACCCAGCTGCCTACAGCCTCCTCCCTATGACTTGAACCTTCTGTTAAATGTTCTTACCCTTTTCTTGGGCCATGAAGGGCTACACCTGTGAACACACCTATGAAACGTGCACAAGGAATTAGTGTTTCTGAAGCTTTCACAGTGCTTTACAGAGAAGGCACTTGAATTTTGCCCTTGAGTTTTCCAGTTGAAGTTCCTGCAGGATCTGCCTTAGAGCTGGGAAATTTAGGTTTGAGTGGCAGTTCTTATTAACTGTGCTATAACAATTGGAAAGTTTACCCCGAAAGTTTCTTCCAGCTTTGACATTGCTTTTGATGATTCTGCAACCTCCTATGAAAAGGAAAGTAACTCAGCATCAGCAGGAGGCCCAGGCCCAACCCTGCAATTTTCCTGCTGGCATGAGGAGTTTCATTTAGTCTTTAGAGAGAATATTGTGTCTGGAAGGAATCTTATCAGAGGATTTGCATGCTCACATTTTGACTGCTCAAGAGAGAAATTAGTTTTTCCCAGCAGGAAGATGCATTCCCTGAGTATAATCTGAGAACACAGAATAAGTACGGGTCTGCAGGGGGATGCTTGAACACCTGTACCTAGAAGCTTCCCCCTCTGCTGCAGTTGGTAAAATGGCATAGGTATTTGTGGGGCAGTCATGCTCCACTGATTGCCTTGCCAGATCCCCTGCAAAAGGCCCTGCAGAGTCAGTGCCCACACATGCAGTGACTGACTGTCAGAGTGTGTGGGACTGCCCCCGAGGGCTGCTTATGACATAAGCAGTGACAGGTGTGGAAGAGGCCTGAACTTGGTTATTTTCCCTGTGTGTTTTATGGAAGTTGTATCATCCTAGGCCTATATCCATTAGGGGATTCAAGGTCTAAGTTTTGGAACAAAAAAGGTTTCTCCTATTTGTGCTGGTCCGATCCCTGGCAGTGTTCACATTTCTCAATTCAACTCGAAGCAAGCCTCAGCTGCTAACTTCACTTGTCATTAAAAAAAAAACAAACAAAAAACCCTAAAATAATCAGTGAAGTAAGACTGTGGAGTTGGGAGTGCAAGTTCAAGTCCTCACTGTGCTCATCTCTAATTATAGAAGGCCAAATGATTCCCTTTTCTTTCCTGGGACTCAGTTTCCTCCTCTGTCTGGGGAGGCCTGCACTCCCTCCCGGGGCCCTTTGAGCTGTCATTCTAAGGCTTCTCATGCTTGTCTCTTGGTAGATTCCACCAACGTGGCTTTCACCATCTCCATGCTTTTGGGCAACCTGAGCAGCTGCTGCAACCCCTGGATCTACATGGGCTTCAACAGTCACCTACTGCCACGCCCCCTGCATCATCTTGTCTGCTGCGGGCGTCCCCGGATGCACCGGCAGCTCTCCAATGGTAGCATCTTGAGCCGCCACACCACGCTGCTGACCCACTCCAGCTGCTCACCCACCCTCAACTTCAGCCTCAGTGAGAGACCCAGGCCCGTAGAGTCACTTACTCTGGAGAAGGTGGATGGGGAAGCCACCACTGAGACCAGCATCTTTTAGGGAAGACTCCTTGGAGTTTGGCAGTGCCCCCAGGACTAGTGGCAGGCCCCTGCCCACCTCGGGCACTGAGTGTAGATCTGGAAGGGTCAGAACTGGACTTTAGGGGAGCCAAGTCCAAGGCAGAGTGATGAGGCCAGAATGAGTGCCGTTGTTCGGGTGTCACAGCTACCCCTAGTGGGAGGGCTGCCCTCATGAGTTCCCAATCTCAATGCTGGGAGTCGGGGACAATCAAACTGCCTGCCTCCCTGGTTCTGTCATTTTCACTGTGTGCCCGTGAACACACTCAGGTGGAGGATATGGAGCCCCAGACCTGGGCAGGCTTAGGATGGAGCTGTCTGGGGGTCCACGGGTGGCAGGAACTCAGAGGCTTGTCTCAGGCCTTGGCTACCTGTCCCCATTCTAACCTGCCTAGCTTGACCGGGAAAGGGAAGAAATGAAAAACTGTGAGGTGAGAAGGACTCTGTTTTGATCCTGATCCCATTTTGAGAGCGTTGCTTAATGAAGAAAAGTGAATAGGTATGTGGGGATTCCCTGCTATACCCACCTGTCTCCTGAAGGGAGCTGGACGGCCTAAGGGAGAGGCAGGCTTTAGTACAGCACCGGACACCTAGCAGGGACTCTGCCAGTTCTTCTTCTTCCTATGCCACCCCCCATTACAGGGTGGGTGATGGGGGAAAGTCATGTGTATCCTCAGTGGTAGGGCCCACTGGGAAGAAAGAGGGAAGGAGGAGATGAAAATGGTCATAATGAAAGTCAGAGCAGGAGTAAAACTTAGAGGCAACAGGGACTGGCTGCCCAGCCTCCTCCAAGGCTCCAAGAGATCCAGACTGCCCCTGGGCTGCACAGAAGAGACATCCTTTGCCAAAGGGTGGCATGATCATGGCTCTGGACATCCTCAAGGGTCTTTAGGGTTTCCACCATAAATTGTATAGATGCTGAGATCAAGCCAGGAGCCCAGGATTTGAATCTCAGCTCTGCGTTCAGGTTGCTGTACAACCTTAGGTGAGTCACCAGCCTTCTCCAGGACTCAGTCTCTTCCTCTGTAGAACAGGTAAGATGATTTCAGAGGCCTCTCCAGGATCTAACCTTACATGACTTTGCAAGACTGGAAATGATGTTATAGTAGAGAAATATAAACTGTGTTTTAACCAGCAGGCTCTAGAAAAATTGTTGGATTTTCATGACAATGACATTTATACCCCTTGACTCAATTTTGGTGACTGGATCCCTTCATGGCCATACTGTCCACTTTTGTCCTCAGTCCTGGGATGCCGAATCTTCCTCCAAGGCCCATAGTCACTGCAGGGCTAAGTAGGACCCGAGGCCTTGCCCTGCTCCTCCTTATCTCCAATGGGACTCCAAAGCTTCCCCACCCCAATTCTGGCTCTAATCTTAGAGGTAGTCTTGATGGTGGAAAGGGCTTCAGTGGAAAATTTAGGAGGGCTGGGTCCTGGTTCTGCCCTCCCCAATGACCAACATCAGTAAAATGCTGGCTAATCATTTCTCTCTCCATTCTGAGGGTCAAAGAAGAATGTGGATGTAAAAATGGTTTGTAAACCCATGAGCCCTATGCTAAGATAAGGAATTATTAGTCTAGTCAAGAGTTCCTGAAGGAAGCTCTAGGGATGATTCTCGGGGAAGCCAAGAGAAATGACTGTGGCTTTGCAGACATACTTCTTTAAGAGCCCACTTGGTTCTAGGAAGCCTCCTTAATCTTTCTTAAAAGAAAAGACCTGATCTGAGTGTTGTTAGTGAGCAAAGCACCCCAGCCCTCTAGTGCCAGAGAACTGGAGAATGCAACTAAGGTTCAGGCAGTGGGAGGACCCACAGTTTTCTCTTCCCTGGGTTGGTGCTGGTGTCATCCTCTGATATTCAACCATTTCCCTGTCCATCTTCCCTGGTAGAGCTGGGCTTAGGAGCCTCCCATGCCAGCCAGAGCTATTAGAGTTGCTCCTTCCTCTCCTTAAATAAGGTGCCCACAGCTCTATGCCCCATCTTCAAACCGCAGCTCCTGACCCTAGTGCCTTATCATGATGACTAGGAGGTAGAGGTAGAAAGGACACCAGTGGTCCAAAGACCTGGATTTGAGTTTGTTTTTTTTTTGTAGTTTTGACTGGGGCTGTGCTTGAACCCACTACCCCTGGTATATGGGGCCGGCGCCCTACTCCTTGAACCACAGGCACTGCCCTGACTTTGTTTGTTTGTTTTTTGAGGAAGAATCTCAAGCTGTCACCCTGGTTAGAGTGACATGGTGTCACAGCTCAGAGCAACCTCAAACTCTTGGGTTTAAGCCTCAGCCTCCCAAGTAGCTGAAGCTACCAGCTACCACTACGATGCCTGGCTGTTTTTTGGTTGTAGTTGTCATGGTTGTTTGGCAGGCCCAGGCTGGGTTCCATCCTGCCAGCTCTGGTGTATGTGGTTGGCACCCTAGCTGCTGAGCTACAGACACAGAGCCTGGGTTTGAGTTTTGATCTCACCCATTTTCAACATCTATGAACTTGAGCAAGTTATCCAATCTCTCTGAGCAACACTTCCCATTTATTAAATCAAAATAGCAATGCCCACTTTGAGGGGGTGGGGGAATTTATAATTTAAAAATCTATAGCACACTATACTGATTTTAGAGAAGATAACAATGGCCTGGCTCCAGATTGCACCTGGTGGGTGACTTCCAGGGCCCTGGTCCCAGGAGAGTCTATAGTTTAGAGAAGAAAAGAGGAGACCTGGGATTCAGGTTGACTGAAGCACTGGCTTTATCTACTCTTTACCTTCAATAGCCTCCCCATTTTTTCTTGCATTGCTCAAGGGAATCTCCTTGTGGTGATGGCATTGGGGCATCTCTGTTCCTCCCATGGAAAGGGTGCACTTGATCTTTTCCAGAAAGCTAGTGCTATCCTATGATAATGCTTTTAGGGAAAATTGGGCCTTGGGACCCCATTCCAGGAAGCTCCTAAAGGCAGTGGTGGGATGTCATCTGGATCTGTGAATGACAGTTTTTCAGGATCTGTAGGAAGCTCTTGTGGACAGTTGGGGCCAGTGGAAGAATCATGGATATGGTTCAAGGTGGCAGGCCCTTGTGGGAAGCAAAAAGGAGGCTCTATGCTCTCTTGGGTCAATCCCATTTCCAACAGCTAACCTCAGGAGAAACTGGACAGTGCTGCCTCTGGGCTGCACACTGACATAAAGTGTTTATGCCATCCTGTGGACTGTACTTTAGTTCCTTAAATGCCATGTAGGAGCAGGAGGTGAGGGGCAGGCAGGGCAGAGAGGATGGTGGGGGCGGGTAATCAGCTGACTGTGGGGATTTCTCAGTATGGCTTTTCTTGTTATTTGATATAGACCAGTAATTCCCAGATGACTGTGTCTGTATTTTGCATGTAAATAGATATTTTATCTCTCCAGGAGCTATCGATTCAGCCCAGGCTAAAGCAGTTTACTCCTGGGTCATGAACTCAGAGATGTGGTTGAAATTGACCAATAAAATTCTTTAATATCCAAGAAATGTCTGGATGTTTTCATTTCCTATGGACAACGATAATGGGATATGCAAGGTAAAGTTAAAATGTGATCTTCTTGAGCAAAGGGGTGAGGGGGTGGGTGAAGTGACCTTTTAGGAGCGCCAGCCCTCTGGTAAGTGGGAAAAGCAGAGTATCTTGGAGTTTGTCCTGAAGCCACAAGGGGGCAGTGTGGAGCTGAAAGAGAGTCTGGGCTGGGGTAGCACCTTCCTGAGAATCTGGATGAGGCTCCTTCTCCAGCCAGATGTTACTGAGATCCCATGTACGTGCTTACTTCTCCTGGAGGGTCTGTAGTGGTAATGACCCACAAAGGCAGGCTGGGAGAGTCACCCAGCCTCTCAGCATGAGTGCCATAGTGCATTTTCTTCTGAAGTTGTAAAGATTCTTGGCCTGTCATTTGACCCAGTCCCTGTGAAATACACTTCCTTCTCTCTAAGCCTGTGGAGGATGCATTTGGCAAGGCAGAGAGACACATGGGTGAGTGTTTAAGGGAGCTAGCAAGACCTCAAAAAACCACATAAGCTAAAATTACTTTACTGTGTTCTGCTTTAGAGGCTGGAGGCCTGGGTTAGGAGACCTCTTGAGAGCCCTCTGGAGCCCAGAAATATGTCCTGATTCAAGGAACAAACAGACCCACTGATATTGAGCATAAAATGCCTCCTCACCCTAGCAGGTTTGGTCAGCTAATAAGATTCTCATGGAGTTTTGCTGCTTCCCATGTGGACATTTGGGTGCTTGCTCCTTTAGAATAAGAATTCATTAGAAACAGGTCACATGTCTTATGAGGTCTCCTGTGGTTTATATTCCCTGTTCATTGTTGGCATATGTAACCAACCATCTACTGGTTGCTAACAACAATTCAATCTCTATGTATTTTATTATCAGATAATTTTGCAGAGTTTTTTTATCCAGTCCTTGCTTATGTGGGAACCTGGAGGGGTGGGTGGGTAGCATGATTGTTCCCTGGAGTACCAATGACATATAATGACATGAAAGAATGTGACTTCATTGAACTGGACACTATGCTCCTCAAAGGGTGATTACTCACACAGGTGACTATTTGTACAGATTTAGACAGTTGACACTCTGTCACAAAAAAGGCCATTTGATTTCGAGCAACATGGCTTACAATGATTTTAAGGATTAGTTCAAACTGTTAGCTGGCCTGAGTCATCAGCGTATCTATTGGCTCAAAGTCCTTAGGAGGAGAAATCAACCTTTCTTCTTATTTATTAGGGCATCTAAGGAATCACTGAAGTTCAAAACTCTGGGTCACTTGGTGGAGTCACATTTTCAACTCTACTCTTTCTTTTTTTAGACAGAGTCTTATTCTTCTGCCTGGGTTAGAGTACAATGGCATCATCATAGCTCACTACAACTTCAAACTCCTGGGCTCAAGCAATCCTCCTGCCCCAGCTTCCTGAGTAGCTGGAACTACAGGTGCACACCACCATGCCTGGCTAATTTTCCATTTTTAGTAGAAATGGGTATCGCTTTGCTCAGGCTGATCTTGAACTCGTAAGCTCAAGTGATCCTCTTGCCTCGGTCTCTCAAAGTATTAGGATTACAGGTGTGAGCCACTGCACCCAGCCTCAACTCTACTCTTCAACAGCACTCTCCAAGAATGCCTTCAGCTCATAAGCAATCAGAGTGGGTGCTAATGTTAACCTGTATGCTATATTTACTATAAAATGTGACATCTTTGAAACAGAGGGCATTATAGACCTTAATCAGATTGTCTATAGTTACTGCACACAGCCTCTGGTCTCTGGTCCCCCCAACATGAACTTCCTGCTTCAGAGCATTGCACATGGCAGCCTCCAAGCCCAGACCCAGGTACTTCTCCAGACAAGTCAGCTCAGGTCAGTCCCTCCAGCGTTCACGGAGAACCTGTACTGGGCCAGGCTGTACATTTTCTTTCTGCCTTTTCGTTCATCTGTTGATTTTCTACCCATTTTTCTAAAGTGAGGTCACAAATCACCTCTCTTAGAGATGTTTCTCTAATTAATTCCACCTGATCCTAACATTTTCCCCCAGTTCTAAACACCAACAGGCTTTGTTTCATTGCTCTGTGTTAATATCCTTTGTTACATTTTGTTTTATACATGTTCTCAGGCTCTTTCCTGTCCCTAGAAGTGAGACAGAGATGCCTTGACTCCACCCTGATAATCCCAGATGACCAAGTCTTTTTATTTCTATCTCCTCCCCCCTCTCAGGGACTGCTCTGAAATTCTGGAGAAAGCAGGCTAGTCTGTGTCACCCTAGTTGTCCCCTCTCCTGGAGTAGGAACTGCACAGTCCCTGCCCAGTTTCTCTTGGGGCACTGTAACTTTTCAGCACACTCTTGAATTCTTTATTTCCTTTTTAAAAGAGGTCAATAAGAAGTAGAGATTCATTTCTTAATGTAAGGACACTATTTTGTTGTTGTTGGTGGTGTTTATTCCTCATTCATTCTGCCTCTCTAATCAGTAAAATATCTTGTTACTCATTAAGAAAAAAATTTTAAGGAGGGTAACAACAAAACCTAAAAGGTGAGGGGACAAACAGATGGGCAAAAATTTTAAGCCCTAGAAACCCAAACCAGAACCATCCTTTCCTTTCCTTTCCTTTCCTTTCCTTTCCTTTCCTTTCCTTTCCTTTCCTTTCCTTTCCTTTCCCTTCCCTTCCCTTCCCTTCCCTTCCCTTCCCTTCCCTTCCCTTCCCTT
>CAUYPK010130660.1:0-83658 GCA_963574355.1 Loris lydekkerianus
GTAAATGATTTGATTTCTCTATCAATTTTAAAGCTTACCTTAGCAGGATATAGAATTCTGGGTAGGAAATTGTTCTGTTTAAGTAGATTAAAGGTAGATGACCATTGTCTTCTTGCTTGGAAAGTTTCATTAGAAAAGTCTATAGTCAGTCTGATGGATTTGCCCCTGTAGGTCAACCAGTGCTTACTTCTGGCAGCTTGAAGAATCTTTTCTTTTGTCTTGACTTTGGACAGGTTTCTTCACAATGTGTCTTGGAGAAGCTTGGTTAGAGTTGAGGTGACCTGGGGTCTGATATCCCTCTGAAAGGAGTGTAACAGAATTTTCGGTGATATTTGGGAAATTTTCATTTATAATATTCTCTAGTATGGCTTTCATTCCCCTGGGGCATTCTTCTTCCCTTTGTGGGATACCTATCATATGTTTGAATGCTTCATAAAGTCCCATAATTCTGTCAGTGAACGTTCTGCTTTCTCTCTCTTCTTTTCTGCCTCTTTAACTATCTGAGTTATCTGAAGAGCTTTGTCCTCTACTTCTGAGATTCTTTCTTCTATATGATCTAATCTTTTGTTAATACTTTCTATTGAATCTTTAAGTTCCCTAATTGACTGCTTCAGTTCCTTCAGCTCTGCTATATCCTTTTTGTATTCTTCATATCATTCATCTCTTATATGATTCTGTTTTTGGATTTCCTTTTGGTTGTTTTCTACTTTATCAGCAGTTTCCTTCATTGTTTCCATCATTTCCATTGTTTTCATCATCTGTATTCTACATTCCCTTTCTGTCATTTCTAACATTTCTTTCTAGGCAGAATCCTCTGTAGTAGCTACCTCACGGTCCCTTGGGGGGTTTGCTCTGGACTGGTTTTTCATGTTGTCAGGATTTTTTGGCTGATTCTTTCTCATGAGTGATTTATCTGTTTCCTTGCCCTAATTTTCCTTTCACTTCCTCTTGCTCTTTTAGTTGCCATGCCTCTGGACCAGGGTTTTGATGAGTCCTTAAAAACTCCCAACTTCTGGGGGTGCTGGGTTGGGTGGTTCCCTTGAGGTCAGCAGCTCTTTGCTAGCCTGTTTGGACACCTCCGCCATATAGAGAGAAAAGACAAAAATGCTATAAATCAAACCAAAACAAGCAATCAGAAAACTTTATGGGATAAAATTGGGGGAAAAACCAAATAATAGGGGTAGAAACACTAGCTAAAATGAAGTTCTAATTGTTGAAAAAGGCAACAATGGGAATTATATTTAAACTAGAAAAATGAAGAAAGAAAAGAAAAAAAAAGAAAAAAATCTATAGGGAAAATGTTGAAATTAAAAAACAAAACAACACCCCCCAAAAAAAACACCAAAAAAAGCAATATATATCTCTTGGTGAATATTGTCTATAGAAACAGGTGATTTTCTAGGGTATGAGATGTTAGTAACAATGCTGATACGCCTGTACAAGATGGAGACTGGGGTCCTCTGCTGATTTCTCAAACCCTGCAGGATGGAGAACCTAAATCTCTCCTCAGCCCACGTAAAAGGCACTTTAAATTGTTAAACGTGGCTAAGCAGCTTTCCCAGGAAAGTGCTTGTTGCTGGGATCACTCCTAAAGTGGCTATCCACTTAACCAGTGTGCCAAAACAGGTCTGGCTTATGCCCCTGAGGGCTAAGGCTGCAAGGTGTCTCAGTCCCCGCCTTTAGGCTGTTCAGTCACTAGATTACTACGCCCTGCCTGATCCTTGCTCTGCGACTCTTGAGGGTGGAACTTGCCAGGGGACTTCTCCCACAATGGCTCCTTGCAGCCCACTGCTGAACACTGTTAGCTCCATCTGCCTCAGCAGCTCAGTCTGGGCCTCTAGACAATGCTCAAAGTCCTCCACACTCTTTCCGAAGTTCTCCCAAGGTAGTTCAACTGAGTGCCAAGTCCAAAAAAACCAAAGCAGCTCACAGGTAAGGCCTTTCCAGTTTGCAGTCTCACTACTGCTGTCTTATAGCTGCCTGCCAGATAAGACCGAATGAACATACATAACCACTTGCCAGTTTTCCACTGCTTTTATCCTCCTTCTGGGGTCCAGAAGTCTATCTCTGACTCCCTGTGTCCTCAAAGAGATGTTTATGGGCAGATCCCACCAGCCAGAGATGCCTGGAGTCTTGTCTCCCCAGACTCACTGTGCCCGGTTGCAAGGAAGCTGTTACTTGGCCGCCATCTTGCTCCTCCTCCAAAGAATATGGGAACATTTAATGCTTTACAATTACAATGGGCTGTTATATGTTAGCAAATATGTGTTTAATGTAGCTGCTTCATGGGATGGAAATGGAGGTAGTTTTCAAGTGAAATTATTGTTTTTTGTGATACATATTTCTTCTTGCAAGATGTATTGAGCCTTATGGTTTTAATCTCTTT
The DNA here is from genome assembly GCA_963574355.1 of Loris lydekkerianus. Taxonomy (NCBI): domain Eukaryota; kingdom Metazoa; phylum Chordata; class Mammalia; order Primates; family Lorisidae; genus Loris; species Loris lydekkerianus. The sequence continues at coordinate 2,387 of CAUYPK010130660.1, forward strand.
GAAAGTTTTGAAAGTTTAGTATGAAGTGGATGTCTGGGCAATCCCACAACTAGCAGTACGATTGCTATAACTTAGAACATGTTTCCTCTTCTCAGTTAACATAATCCCTCTATATGTGTCTCTTGTCTTCTATAATTTCAGTCTGGTGAGATTTGATCCACTTGGACACTACTTACTCACAGCAATTGTTAACCCATCTAATCAGCAGGTAAGTTAGTCCAACAGTTCCAGTTCCAGCTAAACTGTGAGTTGTTTTCTAAACTAGTTACCCTAATTCTGATTATATTAGATTTTAATTATCCATGCTCACATCTTTTTTTCCAGTCAAGGGGTAATTTAGGCTTTTGAGTCTTATTGTTTAAAAAATACATTTTCTAAGATTATAACAGCCATAGATTGTGACTCCTTTGCCAGCCTAGGCAAAGCAAATTAAAACCTTCTGGTAAAGAGCTACCAAACTAAGGTGGTGCCTGTGGCTCAAAGGAGTAGGCGCCAGCCCCATATGCTGGAGGTGGTGGGTTCAAACCCAACCCCAGCCAAAAAAAAAAAAAAAAATTTTAAACTAGCTTGAGACTTTGTATTCAGAGTTACAGCCATAATCTTAACAGGAGAGTCAATTCTGAAACCCTCAGGTGATTGTCTCATTAGAAGTAACCCTTGTCATCGGTAGGCAGTGTTGGATAGCTTGTCACTCATATGTCTCTGGTTCCTTGACATTTTGCTTCCCCTCACTGCTTCTATGTCATGAAGATGCCTTTTGTAAGAGAATTGGTTTGCCAGCTGTACATATTCAGATATGTTGCTAATTGGAAGTGAATAATTTAATACCATATAATGATTCGGAATCTGAAGCTAGTTAGTTCTCAGTGCCTCAGGTAGAGAGTTGTTGCCTGTCTAAGAATGTTGTTTTCCTTGGATGATTATCACTAGTTAGTTATGTTTTTCATGACTGAAATGGAAGTTCTACCTAACTTCCTTGCTCTACTCCTTGCCCCATGCTGATCCACATTTGCAGGGTGATGATGAACCAGAGATCCCCATAGATGGAACAGAATTATCCCACTACCGTCAGCGTGCCCTCCTGCAATCACAGCCAGTTCGACGGACGCCTCTCCTCCACAATTTCCTGCACATGCTGTCCTCCCGCTCCTCTGGCATCCAGGTGGGAGAGCAAAGTACAGTGCAAGATTCTGCTACCCCCTCACCCCCACCGCCTCCCCCTCAGCCCTCCACGGAGCGCCCCAGGACTTCCGCTTACATCAGGCTCCGACAGCGGGTCAGTTACCCCACAGCTGAGTGCTGCCAGCACCTTGGGATCCTGTGCCTGTGCAGCCGCTGCTCTGGCACTCGAGCTCCTTCCCTCTTGCCACACCAGGACAGTGTCCCCCCTGCTTCTGCCAGAGCTACTACCCCTTCCTTTTCTTTTGTGCAGACCGAGCCCTTCCATCCCCCGGAGCAGGCCTCGTCAACTCAGCAGGACCAGGGCCTCCTGAACCGGCCGTCTGCCTTCAGTACAGTCCAGAGCAGCACAGCCGGCAACACACTCCGCAACCTCAGTCTGGGTCCCACCCGTCGCTCTTTGGGAGGCTCTCTGTCTAGTCACCCTTCTAGGTATCACCGAGAAATAGCTCCTGGGCTGACAGGATCTGAATGGACCCGGACAGTACTCAGTCTTAACTCTCGCTCGGAGGCGGAATCCATGCCCCCACCCAGGACCAGTGCCTCTTCTGTGAGTTTGCTATCAGTGCTGAGACAGCAAGAAGGTGGCTCTCAGGCATCTGTGTATACTTCAGCCACAGAAGGGAGGGGTTTTCCAGCATCAGGGTTTGCAACTGAGTCAGATGGAGGGAATGGCTCCAGCCAAAACAACTCAGGCAGCATTCGCCATGAGCTTCAATGTGACCTGAGACGCTTCTTTTTGGAGTATGACCGGCTTCAGGAGCTGGATCAGAGCTTGAGTGGGGAAGCTTCCCAGAGCCAGCAGGCCCAGGAAATGCTCAACAATAACATTGAATCTGAGAGGCCAGGCCCTTCCCACCAGCCTACCCCACACAGCAGTGAGAACAACTCCAATCTTTCCCGCGGCCACCTGAATCGCTGCCGTGCTTGCCACAATCTCCTGACTTTCAACAATGATACCTTGCGCTGGGAAAGAACCGCGCCTAACTACTCCTCTGGTGAGACTAGTTCCTCCTGGCAGGTCCCCGGTACCTTTGAGGGTTTGCCATCGAGTGGCAGCCAGTTGCCACCTCTTGAACGGACTGAGGGCCAAACATCCAGCTCCAGCAGGCTGGAGTTGAGCAGCTCTGCTAGCCCACAGGAAGAGAGGACTGTGGGGGTGGCCTTTAACCAAGAGACAGGCCACTGGGAAAGAATTTACACCCAGTCCAGCAGATCTGGAACTGTATCACAGGAGGCCTTACATCAGGATATGCCTGAGGAAAGCTCTGAGGAAGATTCACTCAGGAGGTAAGCAGTTGCTTTCCTATCTTCTCCTGCATTCCTTGCTTTTCTCCTTGTATCTATCCCTTTAGTCCTGTAGATATTGTGGCTACATCTGAAGTGTTTGGGAGCCAAGCTTCTGGTTCTCATCTCCCAATGCATGTTCTTGGAAAATCTTGCTCTGGTGGCAGAGATACAATAGGGCCAGCGATATGCGTCAGTTGGCTGTGCTAACTCTATTTTTGGCTAAGCCCAAGGCTGAAGGGAGAGTGTAGATCAGGTTAGAGAGGCATAAGGAGATAGGACCATTGACTTTCTCTGCTGTGCTTTTTGATCTTTTTGAAGGACTGCATGTACAGGATAAGTTACTGTGAGACAAAAAATATCCCAGAGTACCTAGGAATAAGTAAAAGAGAACCCTGCTTGGTACAGATGAGTATGTTGACTTTGCCAATTGTGTGGCTGGTTTGAGCAACTGTATTTACCTGTTAATCCTTATCTTTTCGGAACACTGAAGCTTGACCCCTCCCATTCCCTAAAGTGTATATGTATATATGTATATATACATGTGTATATATGTATTTGTGTGAGGGAAGTTCCACTTATTTTATTTTAGAGATGTATGTTTTTGGACAAAACATTATTTACTCAGTAAACATTCTTTGAATGGCCTTCCAGATAGACATATACCTTGGGTTGAGGAAGAAGAAGAATTCATGGAAGGAAGGCCTTTCCATTCTTGGATTGGCATCCCAGCCAACTCTTTCATGGAAGAAACAGAGTGGGTGTAGTTGATCGCCCACCACATGTTCCATGTATGGCTATGTGCAGATCTCTCTTGATTTATTAGGGACTTCTTTCTATAATTTTGTAAAGGTCAAATCTAGCGTAATCACCAACTCCCAGAATATGCCTGTTGGATCCAAACAGCATATTGCTCTGCATTACATCCTCTGTTGAAGTAATTGAAATTTCTCTTGACATAAGCTTCTAACAAGGGTGGGAATATGGATTGTGCACATAATGTACTTCTTATTTTGGGAGGATGCTAGTTTAGACAGTCACTCAGTCAATAAGTGTTAGTTGAATGGTTACAGTTTTTTCGGCACTGGCAAGCACTGTGGAGAATACAAAAGATGTGTCTTTGCCCACTGGAGTAAGTCTTGCCTCAAAGCTATTTACATGATATTTATCAAAAGTATAGATGATCAAATGTTTCCTTGTATGATACAGAGATTTAATGTAGTCTGATTTCAAAGAAAGGGAAATGTCATCAAGAAAGGCTTTACAAAATCAAGTCTTGAAAGATGGGTAGGATCTGGATAAGAAAGGACCTTTTTATTAGAGAGGAATAGCACATACTAAGGGAAGGAAGGGTATGGTGTATATAGGATAGTAGGCAGTTACTAGGGGCTAGGGATGCGGAACAGTGAGAGACTTGGCTGGATGTAAAAGGTAGACAAGGAGAGAGGTGGTTACTATGTCTATGTGTTTGAGACCAGTTCTGGACTAACAGTTCCTAAATTCCTGGTTTTGGAATATCTTGTCTTGCTTAATGGCATACACCAAGAACCTGGGACTCTGCCGGGTGCAGTGGCTCACGCCTGTAATCCCAGCACTGTGGGAGGCTGAGGAGGGAGAAATTGCTTGAGCTCAGGAGTTCCAGACTTGCCTGAGCGAGAGTGAGACTCATAGAAAAATGAACTTATCCCCCTCAAATAAGACAACAACAACAAAGAAAAATGAAAAACCCAGCTGAGCGCTGTGGTGAGTGCCTGTAATCTCAGTGTCTTCCGGAGGCTGAGGCAGTGGGATGCCCATAGCCTGAGTCTGAGGTTGCAGTGAGCTATGACACGATTGCACTCTGCTCAGGGCATAGGGTGGGACTCTGTCTCAACAATAGCAGCAGCAACAACAAAAAGAACCTGGGACTCTGTTCTTTTTTTTTTTTTTTTTTTTTAACTGAGACAGAGTCTCACATTGTCACCCTTGATAGAGTGTCTTGGCATCACACCTCACAGCAACCTCAAACTCTTGGGCTTAAGTGATTCCCCTGCCTCAGCCTCTCTAGTAGCTGGGTCTACAGGCGCCAGTCACAATGCCTGGCTTTTTTGTTTGTTTGTTTGTTTGTTTAGTAGGCCTGGGCTGGGTTCGAACCCACCAGCCCTGGAGCATGTGGCTGGCGCCCTAACACTGAGTTATGGGTGCCTAGCCTGTTCTTCTTTAAAAGAGGTGAAAAGGCAGCCAGCACAATGCCTTTCATGTTGTAGCTGCTTAAAAGTTTATTAAATAAAAAAACAAACTAAAGAGAAGTTTATTAAATATTGGTAACAGGTAGTAAAAGAAAGAAGAAAAAAATTTATTAAGGTTAGCCTTAAGGCCAGATGTGGTGGCTAATGCCTATAATCCTAGCACTCTGGGAGGCTGAGGAGGGTGTATTGTCTGAGCTCTGAGTCTGAGACCAGCCTGAACCAGAGTGAGACCTCATCCCTAAAAATAGCCGGGTGTTGTGGTAGGAGCCTATAGTCCCGGCTACTTGGGAGGCTGAGGCAAGAGAATCACTTGAGCCCAAGAGTTTGAGGTTGCTGTGAGCTATGATGCTGCATTAACCTAAGGTGACAAATAAATAATAAATAGATAAATAAAGTTAGCCATAGAAGGACTGATGTCAGTTACTGCTGGAAGTCCTAGCAGTTCCTGTTTCTGTAGTGCCAGTGGGCTTCTGGTCAGCTTTTGTCTATCTGGCTCTGGTGATACCTCTTCATGTACTGTTCTTCTATGTGACAGTAGAGACACCATTTACTGAGGGCCTGCTATGTATTAGGTACTGTGTTCTTGCTTTGACATAATTTCTAATTTCCACAACTGTGGGTAAGGCATGTACTTATTTAATTTCCCACTGAAATCATTGAGGAAAGTGAGGTGGGGTCCTCAAACTTTTTAAACAGGGGGCCAGTTCACTGTCTCTCAGACTGTTGGAGCGCCTGAGTATAGTTTAAAAAAAAAAAACAAACTATGAACAAATTCCTGTGCATACTGCACATATCTTATTTTGAAGTAAAAAAACAAAAGGGGAACAAATACAATCACACCGCTTCATGTGGCCCGTGGGCTATAGTTTGAGGACCCCTGCTAAGAAGTCAGAGTTTCTTGAGGGGAAAGGGGAGGTTTGACAGAGGGACCGTAAAGGACGGGACCATACCTATGGAGCATATGACAGGGGTACAAGTCAAATGTGTCAAGTGTAGAACTTAAATGTCTCAGCACAATAATCAAGTAAACAAGGTGAAAGCTATGTTGATTGGTTTGATCTAACCATGCCAGATTGTATAAAAAAAAAATCAACACATTGTTGGAACAACAGGAATTGCTACATTATTCATGATCTATGTGTATTTGACTTAATAAAATAAATAAGTAAATTAATAAATAAGGTCTCATAGTAGGTTTATGAGTGAGAATTTGAACTCTTGTCTTCATGACTAAAGGTTTGTCCAAGCTGCTCTTCATGATATATATATATATTTTTTTGTAGAGACAGACTCTCACTTTATTGCCCTCAGTAGAGTGCTGTGGCGTTACACAACTCACAGCAACCTCCAACTCCAGGGCTTAGGCGATTCTCTTGCCTCAACCTCCCGAGTAGCTGGGACTACAGGCACCCGCCACAATACCCGGCTATTTTTTTTTTTTGTTATTGTTGCAGTTAGGCCAGGGCTGGATTTGAACCCACCACCTTCGGCATATGGGGCCAGCGCCCTACCTGCTGAGCCACAGGCGCTGCCCCATGGTATATTCTTTAATAGAGCTTCATTTTTAAGTAAACTATTCTTTTTTTTCTTTTAACTTTTTATTATGGAAATCTTTAAACATATTATAAAAATGAAGAGAAAAGTATAATAAATGAACTTCTATATACCTATCACCTGATTTCACAAATGATCCATGCTTGGCCAGCTGTCTTTCTTCTCTATGCCCCATTCATTGCCCTCACCTAGACATCTGATAATTTTGTTTTGTAAATAAATACTTCACTATTTTTCTCTAGACTCTAGAGTAATGTCCATAAAAACTTTTTATGCTGATATAAATGTTCTGTATCTATGCCATCCTGTATGGTAGATCCTAGCCATATGTGGCTGTTGAGCACTTACTGCCAGTATGATCTGAAGGACTAAATTTAATTTTTAAAAGTTTAATTAATTGAAATGTAAATAGCTACATTTGACTGTTGGATACCATATTGTATACTTAAATGAGAAGCAATGGTGCCCACCACAATACTCTGCTAGTTTTTCTATTTTTAGTAGAGACAGGGTCTCACTCTTGCTCAGGCCGTTCTGAAACTCCTGAGCTCAGGCAATCCTCCTGCCTTGGCCTCCCAGAGTACTAGGATTACAGGCATGAGCCACTGTGCTTAGCCTAAACATTTTTCTTTTTCTTTTTTTTTTTTTTTTGAGACAGAGCCTCAAGCTTTCACCCTGGGTAGAGTGCAGTGGTGTCACAGCTCACAGCAACCTCCAACTCTTGGGCTTAAGTGATTCTCTTGCCTCAGCCTCCTAAGTAGCTGGGACTACAGGCGCCCACCACAAAGCCCAGCTATTTTTTGGTTGTAGTTTGGCAGACCCGGGCTGGATTTGAACCTGCCAGCTCTGGTGTATGTGGCTGGTGCCTTAGCTGTTTGAGCTATAGGCGTCGAGCCAGCCTAAACAATTTTATTTTTATGCTTTCTTCTTTTGAAATGTACAAATCATGGAGGGTTTTCATTATAAAATAGTATGTTAATGCAGTAGTCATATTATTTATAGTCACTTTAAAAAATTGTTTAAAAATTTTTTTTAGAGACAGGGTTTCAATCTGTTGCCCAGGGTTCTCTCCAGTATAATTCACTGTAACCTTGAATTCCTGAGCTCAAGAGATCCTTTTGCCTCAGCCTTCTGAGAAGTTGGGGCTGGGCTTGAACCTCCCACCTCTGGCATATGGGGCCGGCACCCTACTCCTTTGAGCTGTAGGTGCTGCCCACCTAGCTAATTTTTAAGAAACATTTTGTAGGAAAAAAAAAATTATGGAGACAAGGTTATGTTGTTCAGGCTGGTTTTCAATTTCTGCCCTCAAACTATCTTTCTGCCTCAGCTTTTTTTTTTTTTTTTTTTTTCAATATTACTTTTTTTTTTTTTTTAATTGATACAGAATCTTACTTTGTGGCCCTTAGTAGAGTGCTGTGGCATCATAGCTCACAGTAACCTCCAACTCCTGGGTTTAAGTGATTCCCTTGCCTCAGCCTCCCAAGAAGCTGGGACTACAGGTACCTGCCACAATGCCCGGCTTTTTTGGGGGGAGAGATGGTTCTCACTCTGGCTCAGGCTGGTCTTGAACCTCTGAACTCAGGGCAATCCACCTGCCTCGACCTCCCAGAGTGCCAGGATTACAGGTGTGAGCCATCATGCCTGGCCACTGCCTCAGCTTCTTGAAGTACTGGGATTACAGGGATGAGCCACTGTCCCCAGCTTTGGTGTTACTTTTAAATGAGCCAGGATATGGTATACCAAGAGGGCTGACAGTTGACTCAAAAATGAGGTGTATTGTAAGACATTATAAGTACACGCATGTTAAAGAAGGGCCAACACTTCCTCATGGATTGAAATGGCTGCAATCTGGTATCAGTCTTCAATGCAAACAGGTATAGCAGCATCTGCTGGTTTTTAGGGTCTATTAGTCTCTAGCTGAGGAGCCAGCTGTTGCTTCTTTTTGTCCAGCAGGTGTCGCTGTTGGGCTACTGCTGCTGTTAGGCTAGGAAGCCAGGAAGAAAAGGTGTCTCTACAGTTTGTGTAAGAAAGAGGTTGGATTTTATAACAAAGCCTGTTTTTGTTCCTAACTGTTCTTAAGTGAATGCAGTTCACAAAAGGTGATAATACTTGAAGGTTATGTTCTTTGGTGTTGTGGTGGGAGCTAGGCTAAGATGTTTTGATCCTTGGTGCTGCTGGGATAATTAATAGTATCTGTAAATAGTGAGAATATTAATAAGCACACTATATATTTCCGTATAGTGCTATGCTGCTGAGTGGTAATAACCAGTACACATTTTGTCTCTTTTTGTCTGTTGGCAGTGGAAGGTGAGTTGTGTAATCTGACACTGCCTTACAACTTAAGTAGCAGGTCCTTGCTTCACTACAAGAAACTGCTTTCTCTTTTCTTTTCTTTCTTTTTTTTTTTTTAAAGATAGAGTCTTACTTTTTCACCCTTGGTAGAATACTGTGGCTTCATAGCTCACAGCAACCTCAAACTCCTGGGCTCAAGTGATCCTCTTGCCTCAGCCTCCCAAGTAGTTGGGACTATATGCGCCTGCCACAACACTAGCTATTTTTTTTAGAGACAGGATCTCACTCTTGCTCAGAGCTGGTCTCGAACTCGTGAGCTTAAGCAATCCTCCTGCCTAAGCCTTCCAGAGTGCTAGGATTATAGACATGAGCCACCATGCCCAGCCAAGAAACTGCTTTTTCAGAGACTGCAGGATTCAGCAGACCAGAGTTTTGTGACTCTTTGCGGTAGGGGTCCCTTTGCCCGTAAAGACTGGTATTTGGAAAAAGAAAATTGTATAAATGGTATCTTAAAACTGGAAAGAACCTCGACTTGTTTAGTCTGGTGTCTTTCCCTACTTCTTCTTTTTTTTTTTTTTGAGACAGAGTCTCACTTTGTTGCCCTCGGTAGAGTGCTGTATTTGTTGCCCTCGGTAGAGTGCTGTAGCATCACAGCTCACAGCAACCTCCAGCTCCTGGGCCTGTCACTGCTGTAGATTAGACTTATTTTACTCCTTGGGGGAAAATCCCTACATGATGAGGGGCATAGCTTATGCCAACAAGCTGAGTGACCTTTATGTCGTGGACATTAATAAATGTGACAACATGTTAATGTTACTCAGTTTCAGCCAGAGTATGAGTGAGAAAGAATAGTAAGAGATAACACCCCTCATGCTCAAGGACTTTTAGGATGCTGCTGATGAAAGAGGGACTGCAGTGACTGGTGGACAGATGGTGATCAACTATTGGATTATCATCAGTGATGTTGCCACTGTGGTGTGTCAGCCAAATGAATTCATATTGCCATTGTTTGGGATGTGCTTGTATTAACCAAACCCTTAGGAATCCAAGTTGCCATCAATGTCCACCAATGGCTGTATAATCCTGAAAGATGAAATAAAGATGGTGAGACCACGTGGTGGCTCACACCTGTAATCCTAGCACTTTGAGAGGCCGAGGCAGGTGGATTGCTTGAGCTCAGGAGTTCGAGACCAGCCTGAGCCAGAGCCAGAGCAAGACCCCGTCTCTAAAAAAATAGCTGGGCCTGTGGCAGGAGCTTGTAGTCCCAGCTACTTGGGAGGCTGAGGCAAGGGAATCACTTGAGCCCAAGAGTTTGAGGTTGCTGGGGGCTATGAAGCCATGGTACTCTATTCTGGGCAACTGAGTGAGAATCTCTCTCTTTTTGTTTTTTCTTGAGACAGAGTCTCAAGCTGTCACCCTGGGTAGAGTGCTATGGCATCACAGCTCATAGTAACCTTCAACTCTTGGGCTTAAGTGATTCTCTTGCCTCTGCCTCCCAAGTAGCTGGGAGTACAGGCGCCTACCACAACGCCCAGCTATTTTTTGGTTGTAATTGTCATTGTTTGGGAAGCCCAGGCTGGATTCGAACCTGCCAGCTCCAGTGTGTGTGGCTGGTGCCCTAGTCCCTGAGCTATAGGCATTGAGCCGGGAATCTGTCTCAAAAAAAAAAAAAATACAGTTTGGGTCATTAGAGGAAGTTTGTAAGGTAATATTGGAACAGAGACTACAAGGAAATGCAGGAGCAACCCTGTCAGCATTGGGAACAGGGACATTGTAGACAGAGAATAGCAAATGTAAAATCCCTGAGATGTTTGACACAGTCAGCCAATACAGCTGGAGCACAGTGATGAAGTGACAGAAGATGAAGTTGGAGAGATGATGGGGATACTATTATACAGGGTCTTCTAAGCCATTTAAGTGGTTTTACCCCTTCTCTGAGGTACTTGGGAAACTATCAGAAGAATAGCTTGATCTTATACTTTAAAAGAATCATTCTGGCTGCTGGTTGAGGATAGACTGAAGGGACTTTACTAAGGAGGCTAAATTCAAGTTAAGTCAACCTCATAGGCTCAATTTTTGTCTTGAGACTATGGTGAAAAATACAAAAGTCACTGACTGTGTCAATAAGAAAGGCCTTCAATGTTTGGATAAAGAGCTGATGAGTGACTGACTGAATGAATCGGTCAATCCTTTTAGCAGGCATATTACCTACAGTGCCTCTTTGTTCTTCCTTATTCCCCCAAATAGAAGGTGTGTTATTAAATGGGGAGGGGGACTAAAACATGTATAATAAACAAGGGATCATAAAGGAAAGTGAAATGCCTGTTGTTTTGCTGCTTACAAAACTATTATAAATTCATTTGGAAAAATCAAACATTACAGAAATGTGTGATCCTAGAAAGTGAGTCTGCAGAGCCACTGCTCAGAGATAACCAGTGGTAACATTTTGTCTGTGTTTTTTTTTTTTTTTTTGAGACAGTCTCACTATGTCATACTTGGTAGAATACCGTGGTGTCACAGCTCACAGCAACCTCAAACTCTTGGGCTTAAGTGATTCTCTTGCCTCAGCCTCCCAAGTAGCTGGGACTACAGGCGCCTGCCACAGTGCCCAGCTGTTTTTTGGTTGCAGTTGTCATTGTTGTTCGGCAGGCTCAGGCCGGGTTCGAACCTGTGAGCCTGGGCGTATGTGGCCGGCACCCTTCCCACTGAGCTATGGGTGCTGCCTGTGTATTTTCTTTTTTATTTTGTGGGTATGTTAACTCCAGAAGTTTTTCTGCGCAAATGTAAGCACATTTAGATTGTTTTTGTTTTTCTGTTTCACAATGCTGTAGCATCTCTGAGTACTTGTGAAAATGTTTCTAGAGGATAAATTTCTAGAATTGCTAAGGCCAAAGAGTATGAATACTATTAAATGAAAATTAATTGTATAGCATTAATTATTATTAATTTTAAGACATGTAAAATATTTCCTACTTCTTGTTTTATTTTAATGAATTTTATTTCATAGATTTCATGCTTTCATAGATTGGGACTCTTAAACTTGGTTTTCCTCATATAGGGTGGTAAGTTTCTCAGTAGTAAGTTTAACTACCACTGGGTTTTCAGGAACTTCCTCTTCAGGGTTGAAAAAGACTTCTGTTTTGTTAATTCTAAATATTTACCACCTTGACGTGTTAGTGTATATTTTTTTCTCCAACACCCTTGTATGAGGAAAACATGTATGTTTCATTGCTGATACTTACTGGGTTTGGTCACTTGGTCATCTGTGTCTTGGGAGATTGACAAATGATTGAGGGAATCCAGGCATCTTTTTTCCTCAGTAAGAGGCAGTTAACACTTACATATATAACTTATTTGTCATGAAGGGTGGTTAGGCAACCACTTTCTCTCTGGCAATGTGAGAGTGAGGATAGGGTGCAGGAGAGGTACCATTGCTGTTAATATTTCTCATCTTTGTAGCTCACCTGCCCAACTAGGTTTGTGCCTGTTTGAATTCTTTTTTTTTTTTTCTTTTGTTTTGTGCCCGTTTGAATTCTGGGTGTGATTCTTGCTTTACTCTCTGTATCAGGAGTTGGCACACTTTTACTGTGAAGCACAAAATAATAAATATTTTAGGCTTGAAGGCTGTACAGTCTGTGTTGAAACTATTCAACTTTACTGTTACAGGTTAGAAGCAGCCATAGACAACATGTGTGTGTCTGTCTTCCAGTAAAACTTTATTTATGGAAACAAAGTTGATTTTCATGTAATTTTCATGTGCCATAAAAATTTTTTCTATTGGTGTTTTTCTAATCATTTAAAAATATAAAAACTATTCTTAGCTCGTGGGTCTACAAAACCAGGCAGTGTGCCAATTTGGCCTGCAGGCTGTAGTTTGCCAGTCCCTACTTTGTATGAATGCTATTTGGAAAAGAATCTAGTGTTAGAGTAATGGAAGGCATTATCACAATGAGGGCCCAGAAGAGTTGGATAGAGGACTCCTGGACTTGTTCTCTCTCTGTACTTTGGATTAGATGCCCTAAATATCAACTCCTGGGGGATTTTTTGACGGTTAAGAGCAGGCATAAGTGCATAAAGAATTTCCTGGGCTATCTGCCCTAAAGCAAGGTTCTTTAGCCTCGTTTTATGTCTGACTTGGGAATTGCCTGCAAGTGCAGAGACTTGCCTTGGTCCTGGGGCATGAGCCTCTAGGTCCTTGAGTCAGTATGTTTGACAGGCAGCCCTTCCCCCAGTGCAGGTCCTTTAATCAGTATGTTTGACAGGCAGCCCTTCCCCCAGTGCAGGTCCTTGACTCAGTATGTTTGACAGGCAGCCCTTCCCCCAGTGCAGGTCCTTGAATCAGTATGTTTGACAGGCAGCCCTTCCCCCAGTGCAGGTCCTTGAATCAGTATGTTTGACGGGCAGCCCTTCTCCCAGTGCAGGTCCAGTTAGCACCTGTTAGGCTGATCTACATTATTCCTCATTCCTCCTTCTGGAGCTGAATGGTGTGGAGAGTGTGCTGTGTATTTTGTACAGACATCAAAACATGAAAAGATGAAATCACTTCTGTCAGTTCAGGGTGTTGGACTGCTCAGGGAACTACAATGAAATCTATATGTGTGCTGCAAATACGTTGGAAACAATTTCCTGTGTATTCATTCTTTCCCCCTCAGATTTCCTTCTCTGCTGTATCTGTTCAGAGTTGTGCTCTAAAGGGATGCATTGGAGGTTTTCCCAAGACACTAACACCAAGTGTATGGGATTGTGTTTGCATAATATATATTGCTTATTGTAATCAGTACCTGCCCATTAGAACCATGCAGGTAGTTCTCCTCCTCTTCCTGAATTTCTTATATATTTATTGGGGTGAGGTAGAAGCAGGAAGTAGTATATCTTATTTCTGTTCCTTCTTAGAAACACTTCTGACTACATGTTTGTGTGAGCAAATTTTGCTGTCATGAAGATCTGACAACACTGGCTCACATTCCCACATAATAACAATCAGCAGGAGTTGAGTAGAATAACATCTCCTTTAATCAAGGCATGGACTTTCTTCATGCCTTTGTCTACATTATGCTGATGTCATGCTTCCTACTTAAATCTGATTTTGTGTACGTGACCATTGCATTATCCGAAAGAAAATGTTTTGATGGGTGTTATGTCCTAAGTGCCACCAGAGAGAGGCACTGGACATTGCAGACCCTCTCCTCCACCCCACCATCCTGCCTAATTCATCGATAGGGGCTCACCTGAGAAGCTGCCTGATTTTTTAATAGCAACAATTAGCAAACTCCTCTGTTTCTTAAGGGGGAAAGAGGAGGTTCTAAGTTTATTTGCTGGATGGGACTCTTTAGCAAGCAGATCTTTGTTAAGTCAAGTTATGTAGTCTGAGAGCAACCTTTTTATGGACTATGTAAAGGCTTGGAAAAGATTGCCTGTTGACAGAACACCTACCTTAGAGAGAGATGTGAGTTCCATTGAAAAGGCTGTATGACTTGGGTGTCACCTGCCAGGAAATTATAATCAAGTTAGAGCAGGAGCAGAAAATTGTAATAATAGAGGAATCAAAGGCTGAAAGTATGACCTTGTCATATAAAGAGATTTGGAGCTTATTATTATTATTTTTTAGAGAGAGTCTCACTTTGTCACCCTCGGTGGAGTGCTGGGGCTTAGGCAATTCTCTTGTCTCAGCCTGCCATGTAGCTGAGACTACAGGCCCCTGCCACAACGCCTGCCTACTTTTTATTGCAGTTTGACTGGGGCCGGGTTCAAACCTGCCACCCTCGATATATGGGGCCAGTGCCCGACTCATTGAGCCACGGGCGCCACCCCAGATTTGGTGCTTGTTAACTTTGTGTTCCTTTCCTTTGTGGCATCAGGGAGTATATGTGAATCTTGTTTCCTCTTCTACTTTTTTCTTCCTCTACACATGTTTGCATAGTTATCCCAGCTTCTACTGCCTCTGTCTCTCTTCTTCCCTGTGGATCATTTCACCTCAGTAAGGTGGCATTCATCTTTTCCTTTATTGTTCTTTTGGCAGATTTAACTCACCAATTCTTCCTTCTGTCTTTTCTTTCTTTTGACTAGCCAAGTGCAGTAGTGAGAAAGGGGGAAAAAGTAGAAGTTCAGTCTGTAGCTGATTATAAACAGCTAATTCAGGTAACTCACTACCTTTGGACCAATCAACACGATTTTTTTTTCTTTTTTTGAGACAGAGCCTCAGGTTATCACCCTGGGTAGAGGGCTGTGGCATCACAGCTCACAGCAACCTCCAACTCCTGGGCTCAAGCGATTCTCCTGCCTCCGCCTCCCAAGTAGCTGGGACTACAGGCGCCCGCCACAATGCCTGGCTATTTTTTGGTTGCAGCTGTCATTGTTGTTTGGTGGGCCCAGGCTGGATTCGAACCTGCCAGCTCAGGTGTATGTGGCTGGTGCCTTAGCCGCTTGAGCCACATACGATTTTTTTTTTTTTTTTTTTTTATCTTTGTGTGTTGTGTAGTAAAAACCATAAAACATAGCCTTTTCCTTTTAATAGTATATCAGGTATATAGTATGATGTTGTTAAGTGTGTGCACTTGGGATCTCTGGAAATTTCTCATCTTGCATGTCCCGTTGAACAACTTCTGCTTTTTCTTCCCCAAACTCCTGGCAGCCACAATTCTACTTTTGTTCTGTGAGTCTTATTACTTTAGATACCTCTTATTTGTTGAACCACACAGCATTTGTCTTTTTGTGATTGGCTTATTTCACTTGGCATAATGTCCTCCAGGCTCATCTATGTCATAGCATGTGGCAGAATATCATTCTAATACTCCATTCTTTGTATATACCACATTTCATGCTTTTATTTGTTGAGGGACACTTTGCTTCCACATTTTGGCCAGTTTGAATAATGCTGCAGTAAACATGGATGTGCACATGTCACTTTGAAATCATCTTTTTTTTTTTTTGAGACAGAGTCTCACGTCTCACTATTTTGCCCCTGGTAGAGTGCTATGGCATCACAGCTCACAGCAACTTCAAACTTTTGGGCTTAAGCACTTCTCATCCCTCAGCCTCCCAAGTAGGTGAGACTACAGACGCCCTCCACAACCCCTGTTTTTTTTTTTTTGTTGTTGTTGTTTGTTTGTTTGTTTTTTATGGTTGTCATTGTTGTTTGGTAGGCCCAGGCTGGGTTTGAACCCGGCAGCCTTCATGTATGTGGCTGGCGCCTTAGCCGCTGAGCTATAGGCTCTGAGCCTCTTTCTTTCTTTTATTTATTTTTTTAATGAGACAGTCTTGTTCTGTTGCCCTGCCTAGATAGAGTGCAGTGGCATCAGCTTAGGTCACTGTAACCTCTTGAACTCAAGCAATCCTCCTGCCTCAGCCTCTTGAGTAGCTGGGCCTATAGATGCAATAGTGAGCCACCATGCCCAGCTAATTTTTCTATTTTTTTTGTAGAGACAGTGTCTTGGAGTTCTGCGGTTGCTCAAGTTGGTCTTGAACTCCTGAGCTCTAGGGCTTCTCCTGCCTTGGCCTCTCAGAATGCTAGGATTACATGAGCCACCAACACCTGACCTCAATTCCTGTTTTCATTTCTTTTGGATCTGTAACCACAAGTGGGGGTTGCTGGATTGCATGGTAGTTCTATTTTTAATTGTTTGAGGAACCTTCATACTGTTTTCATAATGGCTTAACCATTTTACAATCCTACCAACAGTGTGCCAGTGTGTAGGGGTTCCAGTTTCTTCACACCGCTGTCAGCACTTATTTTCTGTTTCTTTTTTGGTTTTTGTTTTAATAATAGCCATCCCCACTGGTGTGTGTGGATAAATAATTGTGGTTTAGATTTGCATTTCTCAATATTAAGCATCTTTTCATATACTTGTTTGACCATTTTTATATCATCATTGGGGAAATGTGATTCAAGTCCTTTGCCCGTTGTTTTAATATGGTTATCTTTTTGTTTGTTGAGTTGTACACATAGGAGTTCCTTATATACTTTGGACATTATTTATCTGATAAATGGTTAACAAGATTTTTTCCTATTCTATTGATGGCCTTTTCACTCTGTTAGTCTGCTTCCTTTGTTGCACAGAAGGTTTTAAGTTCCATATGGTCCCATTTATCTATTTTTGCTTTTGCCTATAGGTTTAATGCATAGGCATAGGCATAGGCAAATGGGCAGTGATTTCATATCTAAGAAGTCATTGTTCTGGGTCCTATGTTTAGTCTTTAATTCATCTGGAATTTGTTTTTGCATATGTATGAGGGACCATCTACATTCCTTTGCATATGGATATGTAGTTTCTCCAGCACTATTTGTTGAAGAGACCATCATTTCCCATTTGTGTAGTTGTGGCATCCTTGTCAAAGGTCAGAATCACATGTGTGTACGGTAGCATTTATTTCTATTCTCCCTATTCTGTTCCATTGCTCTATATGTCTGACTTTACCAAAACCATATTTTTATTATTTTAGCTTTGTAATGTTTTGAAATCAGGAAGTGTGAGGCCTCCAGCTTTGTTCTTTTTTCTCAAGATTTCTTGGCTATTTAAGGTCTTTTGTGATTTCAAATGAAATTTAGGATTTTTTTTTCATTGAAATTTTGATAGGGATTACATTGAATCTGTAGATTACATTGGGTAGTATGGACATTTTAACAATATTAACATGTGGGTTTGAACCCACCACCTTCAGCATATGGGACCGGCACTCTACTCCTTGAGCCAGAGACGTGGCCCTGCTTTTTTTTTTTTTTTTTTGAGACAGGGTCTCACTTTGTTGTCCTCTGTAGAGTGTTGTGGTGTCATAGTTTACAGCAACCTCAAACTCTAGGGCTCAAGCAATTATCTTGCCTCAGCGTCCCAAGTAGTTGGGACTATAGGTGCCCACCAAAACACTGGCTATTTTTTTTTATGACCCATCTCTCCCAATGCCTGGCTATTTTTTAGAGATGGTATCTCGCTTTGTCTCAGGCTGTTCTTGAACCTGAGAGCTCAGGGAAATCCACCGCCTCGGACTCCCAGAGTGCTGTGATTATAGGTGTGAGCCACTGCACCTGGCTCTGCTTACTTTTTGAAGTTTTGTAATTTTTAGTCAACAAGTCTTGAACCTCCTTAGTTAACTTTATTCCTAAGTATTCTATTTTATTATTTTTGATGCTATTGTACATAGAATTGTTTCCTTAATTTCTTTTTGGCAGATGTAATCCTTTTGAGATTTAGATTAAGGGAGAACTCTTTTTTCTCCCCTTTAAACTTCTCTGTCGTCCCATAAGTTCAGCATTTCTTCTTCTCTGCATGCTTTCCTGATTGTTTTTATCCTTATTTCTTATTATTTTCTTGTTATTCTGCCAGAAAGAATTCAGGGAGAAGCTGGATTGGTCATTTTCTGTAAGCTCCTTGAAGGCAAAGGACCAAAGCTGTCATGCTCATTCTTTATTTATTTATTTATTTATTTATTTATTATAGATAAAAATATGCTGTCATGCTCATTCTGACAGAGCTGCTGAATAGAATCCTTCATAGAGCTACTAAGTTTGGTGACTGTGAGATGATACTGTTTTAGATGTGATAAGGTAGGAGGAAGAGACATTATCAGTACCTACTTATTGTGAGAACTATAAAAGTGTTTTATAGGTAAGCTTTGGAAAACCCTTGGAATGATATATTTTGCTGGTGTTTCTCAAAGTTTGGTCCTCAGATCAATGAGCATGTCCTGGGAACTTGTTAGAAATGCAGGTTTTCTGGGTCTGCCCTACATCCACTGAATCAGTGTGTGGGAGGAAGAGGAAGGCAAGGATTGCAATGTACCTGCCTTTTAAACAAGTTTTTCAGGTGATTCTGTTGCACGCTAAAGTTAGAGAACATTATCTTAAAACATCTAGGAATTCTCTCTCTCTCTCTTTTTTTTTTTTTTTTTAATTCTTTTTTATTTAGGAAGAACAAAAGAGAAAGTTTAGAGCACTTCCAAAGAGAGTTGGAAGTGGGTCCCTGTCATGTACGAGAAAAGGTGAGAGATACCCCATCTAGGAATTTATCACCCTTCCAATCCCACCCTACCCTCCAAAAACTCTGTAGTATACTAGCAACACTTTGCATTATTCATTACTCCTTGTTTTTCCTTTTGCTCCTGTCCCATGTAATTCATTGCTGCTTTAACTTTTATAATCTTCTTAGGTTTGCCTTCTTCTCTTTTTGTAACATTTTAATAGAAAGTTTTTGTTTTTTATTCTTTTGAGACAGAGTCTCACTTTGTCGCTTTTGGTAGAGTGCTGTGGCATCATAGGTCACAGCAATTTCAAACTCGTGGGCTTAAGCAATTCTCTTGCCTCAGCCTCCCAAGTAGCTGGGACTACAGACACCTGCTACAGTACCCAGCTATTTTTTTTTTTTTTTTTTAAGAGACCGGGTCTCACTTTTGCTTAAGTTGGTCTTGGATTTGTGAGCTCAGGCAATCCACCAACCTCGACCATCCACATGCTGGGATTACAGGCGTGAGCCACCATACACAGTGAAAGTTTTGGAGTTGAACAATGTTAGGTTCAAATCTTGGTTCTATTGTGGGATCTTGGGAAGGTCACACAGTAAGTTTCCTGTTGTTGTTGTTGTTGTTGTTGTTGTGAGGGTTAAATGACATAAAACATCAGTTACTTTTATAAGTTTAGAAGCTTAAAAAATACCAGCTTTCTCCATTCTCCATTATTTTTTTGCTTTAAGAAAAAAATCATCTACTTTGCCTGATATATTCAGTGCATGTTGTTTTTTTTTTCCATATACTAGTATTACTTTCTAGACTTTTTTTTTTTTTTTTTTTTTTTTTAAATTTCTAGACTTCAAGCTTCCTGGCATATATATGAAAACTCATCATATGAAATTGGCATAAACCAAATATATAAGAAAGTGAAATGCCTTATATAAAAGGAGCAGAAAGCATGGCTTAGGATAGGGCTGATGCTAGACACTCCCATTAGTGACGTGCAGTAGATACAAAAAGATTCTTGGAAGGTTCCATAATACAGAAAGTAGTTTGGTTTATAGCAAAGGAATAGGATATTATCTTCAGTTTTCTTACACTCTTTTGTAATGATTTATGCAAAAGTAAATTGTCCTGCCTCTTGTTAAGGAAGGAAGCACAAATAGCCTTTAATTCCTCAAATTCTAGGGCTACCCTTTATGTTGAGAGCCCTCTGGGGCAAAGTATATTTCAGAAAGGTGCAGAGCCTGAGTGGGATAGATAGGAAAGAGCAGTTCTTCTTTAGGCACAGTGAACTGGTATGTACTTAGTTTTATTGTTTATGATGTTTTCAAATGATTTTTTGTTTTTGGGTAGTCAAGATTCCTTTGAGGAGAGATGTAATTACATTAGGGCTGTAAGCTAACTTCATGGACTTAGTTCTAGTGTTGCTATTGTTGTTCTGGTGTTGCTATTTCAAGCTTAACTATGACAGCTCTACAAGATAAGGAGCTATTCCATTCATAAATCACACACCAAAAGCTAGTGACTTAAAATACCATTTTATAGCCAGGCTCAGTGGCTCACGCCTGTAATCCTAGTATTAGGAGGCTGAGGCAGGTGTATTGCCTGAGCTCACAAGTCAGAGACCAACTTAAGCAAGAGTGAGACCCCCATCTCTTAAAAAAAAAAAAAAAAAAAAAATAGCCGGGCACTGTAGAGGGCTCCTATAGTCCCAGCTACTTGGGAGACTGAGTCAAGACAATTGCTTAAGCCCAAGAGTTTGAGGTTGCTGTGAGCTATGATGCCACTGCAGTCTACAAAAGGTGACAAAGTGAGACTCTTATCTCAAAAAAAAAAAAAAAAGAAAGAAAGAAAAGAAAGAAAGACCATTTTATTATCTTTTTTTTTTTTTTTTTTTTTGCAGTTTTTGGCTGGGGCTGGGTTTGAATCTGCCACCTCTGGCATATGGGGCCAGTGCCCTACTCCTTTGAGCCACAGGCGCTGCCCCATTTTATTATCTTTCATGTGTCTTTCTATTATCTTTCTGTAGACTGGGCTCAGTTGGGAAGTTCTTCTGATTATGGTAGATTCTCTCTAGAATCATCTAGAGACTCAGTTGAGACTCATGGGCCTCTTTCCCTTTCCACATGCTTCTAGGGCTCCTAACTCTATGTGGCTTCTCCATCATGGGAGCTGGATTTCTTATATAGTAGTTTATGGCTTCTAAAATTAACAGTTCTCAGAGGAAGGAAATGGAAGCTGCCAGTTCTCTGGCCCAGAACTGGCACAGCTGGCTACATTCTCTTGAGTAAAGCAAGTCCTCGAGCAGTCTAGCTAGGTTCAGTGTAGGAGGCGACTACACAAGGTGAGAATATCCAAGAGGTTAGATTCTTTGGGGCCATCTTTGGAGACTAACTACTTCAGGGAACATATCTATTTTATTTAGTATTAATACCGTATATATGTAACTAGTAAAAGGCACGCAATATCTGTGGGTTGAATCAAACCACAATCTCTGTGTTGGATGGACCAACATATAGATTGGTGGATGGATGGATACCTGGACTTTTCTTCAACTCTTCCTTCCTTCCCTCCCCTCCCCTCTCTTCCCTTCCCCTCCCCTTCCCTTTTCTTTCTTTCTTCTCTTCTCTCTCTCTCTCTCCAGAGTCTCACTTTGTCTCCCTTGGTAGAGTGCCGTGGTGTCATAGCTCACTCTTGGGCTTAAGTGATTCCCTTGCCTTAGCCTTCTAAGTAGCTGGGACTACAGGCACACCCACACAATACCTGGCTATTTTTAGAGATGAGGTCTTGCTCTGGCTCAGGCTGGTCTTGAACCTGTGAGCTCAGGCAATCCACCTACCTCTGCCCCCCGGAGGGAGTGTTGGGATTACAGGTGTAATCCTTGTTTTTTTTTTTTTTTTTTTTTATACAAGAGTCTCAAGCTGTCACCCTGGGTAGAGTGTCATGGTGTCACAGCTCACAGCAACTTCCAACTCTTGGCTTAAGTGATTCTCTTGCCTCAGCCTCCCAAGTAGCTGGGACTACAGGTGCCTTCCACAATGCCTGGCTATTTTTTGTTACAGTTGTCATTTTTGCTTAGTTGACCCAGGCCGGGCTCGAACCCACCACCTTTGGTGTATGTGGCTGGCGCCATAACCACAGTGCTACAGGCACCGAGCCACACGTCTTTATTTCTGACAAAGCACCTTTTTAGGCATAGAGACCTGAGTGGCCAGAAAGCATTATATTCCCTCAAGATATTTTGGGAGCTGTACTCCAAGGAAGAAGAAAAAATAATGGCCATTTGTTGGACTGTACACTGACTACTATACTTGATACATGTTCTTCCTTAATTATAATAATTTCATGAAATAAGGATTTCCCCTCAAATGTGGAAGCTGAGGGTAATGAACTTGTCCTAGGTCACACAGCTGATAAGTGACACAAAATGGATTTACATTGTAATCTGTCTGATTCTAAAGCTCATACTGAATTGCCTCCTATTCTGGTTTCTCAAAGTTTTCTCTTGATTAGTAGAGACCATTAAGATTTAAAAAAAATTTTTTTTGTTGTTGTTGTTATTGAGACAGAGTCCCACCCTATGCCCCTGAGCAGAGTGCAGTGGGCATGGTAGCTCACTGCAGCCTCAGACTCGGGCTGTGGGCATCCTGCTGCCTCAGCTTCTGGAAGCCGCTGGGATTATAGGCACTTGCCGTGGCGCCTGGCTGGGTTTTTCCATTTTTTTTTTATGAGTTAGGGTCTCACTGTCGCTCAGGCGAGTATCGAACTCCTGAGGTCAAGCAACTCTCCCTCCTCAGCCTCACACAGTGCTGGGATATAGGCATGAGCCACCGCACCTGGCTTAATCTTTTTTTTTTTTAAGATTTTTTTTTTTTTTTTTAGTGGGGGGAGGACAGAGTCTCAGTCAACCTGATAGAGTGCCTTGGCATCATAGCTCACAGCAACCTCAGACTGTTTGTCTCAGAGGATCCTCTTGCCTCAGCCTCCTGAGTAACCAGGACTATAGGTGCCTGCCACAGTGCCTAGCTATTTTTAGAGAAGGGGGGTGTCGCTCTAGCTCAGGCTGGTCTCGGAGTGTGAGCTCAAGCAATCCTTCCACCTTGTCTTCTCAGAGTACTGGGATTACAGGCATGAGCCACTACAACCATTAGGATTTATCAGAGGTTTTACAATAGCAGCATACTGACATTTGGGGCCAAATAATTCTTTATTGTGGGAGGCTGTCCTGTGCATTGTAGGATGGTTAGTAGTTTTCCTGGCCTTTACCCACTAAATGCCATTAGCACTCCCCACACCCAGATGCAACAACCAAAAATGTCTCTAGATATTGCCAAATGTCTTTTGGGGGGAGTACCTCTGCCATTGAAAACCACAGGTAAATTATTTTATTATTTACTGTCCTTTGATCTTACTGGGACTTTGGTTTGTTTTTTTTAGAGGCAGAGTCTTGCTTTATCATCTAGGCTGGAGTACAGTGTTACTATCACAACTCACAGCAAGCAGTAACTCCTTGGGTCAAGCAATCTAAGCCCACGCCCACCTCTGCCTCACCCTTCCCAGTAGCTGGAACTACAGATGTGTGTGTAGTCTTTGCTGTGCTAAAAAATGGGGGGTGGGTGGGAGGTTGCCACGGAGGGTAGGGTTTCACTGTGTTATCCAAGCTGGTCTTAAACTCCTGGTCTTAAGTGATCTTCCCTCCTGGGCCTCCCAGAGCCACTTTGCCCAGCCTGTTTTTTTATGTTTTTTTGTTTTGTTTGAGATAGAGTCTCACTTTGTCACCCTCAGTAAAGTGCCATGGTGTCATACCTCCCAGCAACTTCTAATTCTTAGGCTCAAGCTATCCACCCACTTTGGCCTCCATAGTGCTAGGATTACAGGCGTGAGCAATCATGCTTGTTTTTTTTTTTTTTTTTGGAGACAGCCTCTAGCTGTCACCCTGGGTAGAGTGCTATAGCATCACAACTCACAGCAACCTCTGGGCTTAAGCGATTCTCTTGCCTCTGCCTCCCAAGTACCTGGGACTACAGGTGCCCGTCACAATGCCTGGCTATTTTTTGGTTGCAGCCATCATTTTGTTGTTTGGTCGGCTGGACTGGATTCAAACCCGCCAGCTCAGATGTACATGGCTGACGTCTTAGCCACTTGAGCTACAGGGGCCGAGCCGACCATGCCTGTTCTTGTTTTTTATTTTATTTTATTTTATTTTATTTTATTTTATTTTATTTTTATTATTATTATTTTTGAGACAGTCTCACTATGTCATCCTCGATAGAGTGCAGTGGCATCACAGTTCACAGCAATCTTTGACTCTTGGGCTTACGCGGTTCTCTTGCTTCAGCCTCCCATGGAGTTGGGACTACAGGCACCCACCACGATGCCTATTTTGTTTATTGCAGTTGTCGTTATTTAGCTGGCCCCAGGTGGTGTTCGAACTGCCCGATTGGGCTGGCGCCATAATCACTGTGCTACTGGTACCGAGCCTTGTTGTTTGTTTTTATTATGACATCTCACAAGGGACTGGCAGTGGCTTTACACCATCTAACTCTGAGAATGGGATAGTACTGCCTGGTTCTGGTGGTCTTGAGTCATGCCTTTCTCTGTCTCTCTCTTCTTTTGCCTTGCCTTTCTTCTTTTGTCTCTGATTCCCCTAAATAAAGCACAGCTGGGCAAAGTGGTATTTGTAAGGACTTTTTACACAGGTATCATTCAGCAGACATTCAGATCTCTGAAATTATAGCCATTATTGTTTGTAAAAAGAAGGCAATTTACTTGTTCTAATTATAGTAGAGGGGGGAAATGTGTAATTTTTAGCAAGCTGGGAATTAAGTGGCTTCCATACTCCACAGAGTTAATCTTCATCAGGGTGGTGTTGATTGACATGCCGGGGGACGATGTTAATGTGCGATTCTTTTTGGGAACGGGGGAGGAGAGTGGAAATTGCAGTTTCTCTACTAATTGTACATTAGGTGTCATTTATGACAATTTCATGTTGTCTAGACAGAGGGAAATGATGGCAAAATTATTTCAGTGGAGTCAGATGCTGAGTCCAGAAGGAATCAGGGTGGTTGCTTAAGTCAGGATCAGGGTGGAAGGACAAATAGTATACCCCAGAGGTGAATCAGTGAAAATCAAATGTCACCAAGAGAAGCATTTCCGAATAAACCTAGGATATAAAGAAAGTGATTGTATACTCTGAGTTTTGTGTTTGCTCAAGGGCTAACAGTGGATTTTTGGGGAGCCCAGCTGGAATCTATGCCCTCTTGCCTATTTTTGTAGACTAAATAAACTCATTACATGAACAGGTATGAGCTGGGAATCTGCCTCTTTGCCTCTTAGCAATAAATGCCCCAGCTCACATCACCTTCTTTGCCTTTCATTCTCTGATAAGTCTTCATTTACTAACTCTATTTACCTTCCTGATGCTGGCCCTACGGTCTTACTTCCTATTAGACAGTATAATGCTAGCAGTAAACTAGGGTCAAAAGCTTGTCGCTTAGTCTTGGTCAAGGATTTTTTTGTTTTGTTTTTGAGACAGAGTCTTACTATGTCTCTCTTGGTAGAGTGCTGTGGAGTCATAGCTCACAGCAACCTCAAACTCTTGGGGTTAAGCAACTCCATTGCCTCAACCTCCCAAGTAGCTGGGACTACAGGCGCCCCCCCACAACAGCGGGCTATTTTGTTTTTGTTGTTGTTGCAGTTGTCATTGTTGTTTAGCAGGCCTGGGCAGGATATGAACCCACCAGCCTCGGTGTATCTGGCCAGAGCCCTAACCACTGTGCTATGGGCACTGAGCCAGATTTTTTTTTTATACGGAGTCTCAGGCTGTCACCCTGGGTAGAGTGCTGTGGAATCATAGCTCAAAGCAACCTCCAACACTTGGGCTCAAACGATCCTCTTGCCTCAGTTTTTCTATTTTTACTAGAGATGGGGTCTTGCTTTTTCCTCAGGCTGGTCTTCAACCCATGAGCTCAAGCTAGACATCCACCTTGGCCTCCCATAGTGCTAGGAGTACAGGCATGAGCCACTGAACCTGGCCTTGGTCAAGGATTTTTAAAAGTTTTAGGTCAGGAATTGGAATGTGAAAAACAGTCTTAGAAGACATTTACAGATTTGCTTTAATTGAAGTAGGTGATTCTACCAATATATTCCTTGAAGAATTAAGAAGCCTGGATGTAGACTTTTTTTTGAGACAAAATCTTATTTTGTCAATCTCAATAGAGTGCTCTAGCGTCATTGCTCACAGCAACCTCAAACTCTTGGGCTCAAGTGAGTCTCTTGCCTCAGCCTCCCAAGTAGCTGGGACTACAGGCACCTGCCACAATGCCTGGCTATTTTTAGAGACAAAGTCTCACTCTGGCTCAGACTGGTCTCCAACCTGTGAGCTCAGGCAATCCACCCGCCTCAGCCTCCCAGAGTGCTAGAATTATAGGCATGAGCCACTGTACCTGGCCTGGAGGTAGACTTTTAAGGATTTGTCTGTCATTCTGAATAAAATTAGCTAAGAATTCAGGATTATGGAATTCTGTAAATCTTTTCCTGAATTCAGGGGAAACCAGTCAATTAAGATGCACTACCTCTTAATTAAAGTCTACATATATATATCCCAGCCATTGCTTATGGGGGCATGTGTGCATGAGAGTATTAGAACTAGCCATGAAACTTTCCCCCATAGATTTGTTCTTACTAATCCTTGGTTAAAAGCCTCTGGTCTAACTAAATCCATGGTTTAAAAAAACTATGTGGTCTTTGAACAGACCTTCCATGTCTCCCAGAGAAAATGGATTTGGATATAGAGTAAAGTCATCCATGTCAACCTGGTCCTTTGGGTTTACATGATGATGAGAGTGAGTTTTTATTATAAATTGGAGTTTATAACTCTATCTTATGTGTTGAGGGTATATAAGAGCTAAGCATAATATCAACTAATCATTTTACAAATGTATTAAAAATAACTGCCCACCACACAGTTAACAGAGGGTCAGATGATCCCAAAGGGATCTGGCTGACTTTTCAGGCAAGGCTTTTATATAGTGAGACACATGATTGCACACTCTGTATAAATTCTGTTTGCAGACTCTTCCCTTTTGGTGTCTGTATAATTATGTTGTACTCTGATGTTTTACCATCTATTGCTCACTGCCCAGAGGCACTGAGAAATACATTAATGTTTTGTGAAGATGTTTTTAAGCTTTTTTGGTGAAAGACAACGTCTTGAACCCTGTGAATTATTTATGTTTGATAGTAAATAAGGCAGATCCATACCATCAGCTCTTTCTGTAGTATTTGTCTGGTTTCTTCCTGGGGTTAGCCTCTTAGCAGTGCTGCCTTGCCTTGATCCACCCCACAGTAGGGGCAGGAATTGCCTGCCAGACTCTGCTGGCAACTGCATCACATGCTATAAGTGCATCCCTCAAAGTTGGGGGCCCTGCAGCGATCAGATGAATGCCTATCATTGGATAACTTCAATGATAATTGCTAGTGTGTGAAATGGGGAGGCTTGGATGCCTCTGCTTTAAAGCAGAGATGTCAATTTGGAAATCATAATAGAGGTGTCATTTCAGAACACACAATTATTTTTTGCAAAGAATAAGGGCTTGTCATCTCCTGGCCCAGGCATGCGCTAAGGCAAAGATCTGGGACTTGCAGGGTAAGATTGAGAAATGAGGAATTCAATGGTTGCTTCACATTTCTTTGGCTTGCTATCCCTTCAACCCCTTGTAAACATTGCCCTCTTTCCCCTGTGAGGTCTCTTTTGGCAATATGCAGTCTGGGAGCATAAGTGGTAGTTTCCCAGGCAAGTAGCCAGCCTCTGACTTTATGATTTAATGAGGCTCACAGGGACCAGGCTACACTGCTTTTATCAGAACAACTATGTCAGCACTTTAACCTGAGTAGCTGAAGTGACCAGAAGGATGCAGGATGATGTAAGCAGTTTCTAAAACCCTTATTCCTAGAGGAATTTTAGCATGAGTTTTTGAGCATCCAGCAACCTTGTCTGAAAGTCAAGAGGTCAGTGGGGGCAATCAGATATGTCTTCTTGCTTATTCTTCCAAGTCTAGGTAGGCCTGCTCATTCATTCAATAGATAGATATTTATTATAGTCTCCTATTACATATTAATTATATAATAAATGTGATGGTTTATTATTATTATTATTTTGAGATAGGGTCTTGCCCTGTTGCTGGGGCTAGAGTACAGTGGTGTTATAGTAGCTCACTCTAACCTCAAACTCTTGGGACTAAAGCAAGTTAGCAAGCAAGTCTGAGCAAGAGTGAGACCCTGTCTTTACTAAAAATAGAAAAACGAGGGCTGGGCATGGTAGCTCATGCCAGTAATCCCAGCACTATGGGAGGCTGAGATGGGTGGATTGCTAGAGGTCAGGAGTTCCAGACCAGCCTGAGCAAGAGCAAGATGCCAGCTTTATTAAAATTAGAAAAATTAGCTGGGCATGGTAGTTTATTGCTACTCAGGAGGCTGAGACAAGAGGATCACTTGAGCCCAGGAGTTGGAGGTTGCTGTGAGCTATCATGCCACGGCCCTTTACACAGGGCAACACAGTGAGACTCTGTCTCAAAAAAAGAAAAATTAACCAGGCATGGTGGAGGGAACCTGTAGTCCTAGCTACTCTGGAGGCTGAGGCAGGAGGATCATTTGAGCCCAGGAGTTGGGGGTTGCTGGAAACTGTGATGATGCCACTGCACTCTACCCAGGGTGACACAGCAAGACTCTGTCTGCAAAAAGAAGAGATGAGAAGAGAAAAAAAAAAGAAAAGAAACATACAGTTTGAAACTGTGATGATGCCACTGCACTCTACCCAGGGTGACACAGCAAGACTCTGTCTGCAAAAAGAAGAGATGAGAAGAGAAAAAAAAAGAAAAGAAACATACAGTTTTGACTTTAAGAGATTCCATTGTTCTAGCTAAACTAAACACACAACATCCCACCCGTGTATTTATCTTGGCCATTTCTTGTTTCTAGAAAATCGTTCTTTCTCATTGTTGCTTGTAAAATCCTTCAAAGCTGGTCTTGAACTCCTGAGTTAATGCAGTCCTCCTGCCTTGGCCTTCTAAAGTACTAGGATTACAGGGGTGAGCTACTGTGTCTGACCCTAGAACTACTCTTTTTTTTTTTTTTTTTTTTTTGAGACAGAGCCTCAAGCTGTCGCCCGGGGTAAAGTGCTGTAGTATCACAGCTCACAGCAACCTCCAACTTCTGGGCTCAAGTGAGTCTCCTGTCTCCGCCTCCCAAGTAGCTGAGACTACAGGCGCCCACCACAACGTTCAGCTATTTTTTGGTTGCAGCCATCATTGTTGTTTGGTGGGCTGAGGCTGGATTTGAACCCTCCAGCTCAGGTGTATGTGGCTGGTGCCTTAGCTGCTTGAGCCATAGGCACCGAGCCAGAACTACTCATTTTTATAATAACACTAAGATGTTCTTTGTCTTTTTCACTCTTGTTCTTTCTCAAGTGTACTGTGGATTTTTCTAGGGGTTCCATGACATCTACTGAGGTTATCACTCTTGTGGCTAATGGAATGTATATGTCTTAAAAATTTCTCAGCTTTAATTTCAGGTGCGATATTAATACATTTCGATAGATATAACTCATATAAACAAAAGCTTTTTGAGGTCTTCATAATTTTTTAGAACTTAAGACAAACGTTGTATGTTAAAAGTCTCTTTTGTATACCAAAAGTCTCTTTTGGTAATATACAGTTTAAGAGCATCAGTGGTAGTTACCCAGGCAAGCATCCAGCCTCTGATTTTATGATTTAAATGAGTCCTGGGACTGAGGGACTGAAAAGTTTGATAACCACTGAACTATAGCATATTGTATATCCAAGAGGAATGAGAAATTTGGCTGCAAAGCTTTGAATGATAAACTGAGGAGTCGGGGCTGTTTTGTTTTTTTCTTTAGGCAGAAAGGAGCTATTAGTTTTGGTTTGGTTGTACCAGTGAATTGAAATAGCAGATGCTATTCAGAGTAAAGATAGGCTAGGAAAGTGTTTATTAAGCATGGGGCATCAGTGTCAGAGTAGCTTCTTCTTCTTCTTTTTTTTAAATTGAGACAGAGTCTCACTTTGTCACTCGCTACAGAGTGCTGTAGCGTCATAGCTCACAGCAACCTAAAACTCTTGAGCACAAGAGATTTTCTTGCCTCAGCCTCCCTAGTAGCTGGGATTACAGGTGCCTGCCACAACGCCCAGCTATTTTTTTTTTTCTTCTTTGTTTAGCAGGCCCCGACCTGGTTCAAACCCATCTAGTCCTAGAGCATGTGGCCGGTGCTCTAACCATGGAGCGACACAAGCCCAGCCCTCAGTGTGTCTTCTAGCAGCAGGTGTTCCCTATTAGTAGAGGCCACAGACTTCTGGCAATTGATTGTTTCCAATGGTTGGAAAGGGTCTGAACATGTTTGATTTAGGATATTGATTTTTTCCCCTGTGATCTGACAACCTGTTAAAAGAATATTTTTAGGGTATGATTATTTAGTAAGGAGGAATTGTCTCTGGCTTGTTTATTCTGTCTAGACTAGTACCCAGACTTCTATATCAACTATGATATCTATTGAATTTGAAGTAAAGGATCTTTTAGATGATATCTCATCTGCCCTGACCACTTTTTCCTTTTCCACATTTTCTTTCCACAACTTTTTATATTGTCTTTCATCTCATCAAACAGCTGATATAGGGAATCCCTTTGCAGATATTCAGAATCTAATTAGGAGGAAAGAAGCAGTTGTATTGCAGGGGTCCTCAAACTATGGCCTGTGGGCCAAATGCAACCGTGTGATTGTATTTGTTCCCGTTTTGTTTTTTTGCTTCAAAATAAGATATGTGCAGTGTGCATAGAAATTTGTTCATAGTTTTTTTTTTTTTTTTTTTTTTAAACTATAGTCCGGTCCTCTAATGGTTTGAGGAACAGTGAACCGGCCCCCTGCTTAAAAAGTTTGAGGACCCCTGAAAAGTGTTACCCATTTTATTATGCAACTTGAATTCTGTGCCTCTTAACTTATGGTTTCAGTAGGGCTTACTATTCATTTTTGATGGTTTCCGTAGTGCATGATACTTTGATTTCAAGTTTTTCTGTTCCATTTCTTAGTTATTTCACCTTATCTTTCAAGGAACTTTATTATGTAAGCAAATATTTTAGAGTCTGGGTGGGCAAAGAGCTTCTATAAAGAGCTTGGAGATAGATATTTTAGGCTTTGGTCTTTATCTAGATTACTCAACCTTGCCTTGCGAGCTCCAAAGCAGTCACAGACAATATGTAAATGAGTGTATATGGCTGTGTTTAGATAAAGCTTTATTTACAAAAACAGGCAGCTGACCCAGAGCCTGTAGTTTATTAAAACTGCTTTAGGAGGGCTTGGTGCCCATAGCTTAGTGGTTAGGGCGCCGGCTACATACACCAGGGCTGGTGGGTTCGAACCTGGCCGGGGCTTGCTAAACAACAATGACAACAACAACAACAAAAATAGCCGGGCATTCGCCTGTAGTCCCAGCTACTTGGGAGGCTGAGGCAAGAGAATTGCTTAAGCCCAAGAGTTTAAGGTTGCTGGGTGACATAGTAAGACTATGTCTCAAAATTTAAAAAAAAGAAAAATAAAAGAAAAAGAAAGAAAAACAAACTGCTTTAGGAGCATTAGGGCTATTTATTTATTATTTACTTATTTATTTATTTTTTAGAGACAGAGTCTCACTTTATCGCCCCGGTAGAGTGCTGTAGCATCACAGTTCTTGGACTTAAGCAATTCTCTTGCCTCAGCCTCCTGGTCTCTGCCACGATGCCTGGCTATTTTTTGTTGTTGTAGTTTGGCTGGGGTTGGGTTCGAACCACCATCCTCGGTATATGGGACCGGCGCCCTATTCACTGAGCCACAGGTGCTGCCCTATTTATTTATTTTTTGAGACAGTCTCAAGCTGTCAGTTTGGGTAGAGTGCCTTGGGGTGGGTTACAACTCACAGCAACCTCAAACTCTTGGACTTAAGCGATTCTCTTGCCTCAGTCTCCCAAGTAGCTGGGGCTACAGGTACATGCCACAATGCCTGGTTATTTTTTTTTGTTGTTGCAGTTGTCATTGTTGTTTTAGCTGGCCCAGGCTGGGCTCACACCCACCAGCCTTGGTGTATGTGAGCGCCCTACCTACTAAGCTACAGGCACTGCCCTAAAGAAATCCTTTTAAAGAAGTAATTATTGTGAAAATGAATGGCTGCCTGTTTAGTTTTGGTGTTTGACTTTTAGATTTTTGTATATTAGAAAAACAAAACACAGAAACAGAAAAGTTTTCTTTTTTTATTTTGAATAAGTTCAGACTTGTAGAAAAGTTGCAAAAATGATACAAAGAATTCCCATGTATCCTTCCACCACATTCCTTAAATGTTAAACATTTTATCACATTTGCTTCATCATTCTCTCTTTTTTGCTCTTTTTGTATATGAATATGGTTAGGCTTTTATGTGTTTATTATATTTATATTATTTTACTTACATTTTATGTGTTGGTTGTTCTCTAACTATTGACTATTCTGTTTTTAATTTTAAAATAACTTTTAAATTTATTTTTACGTTTAGAGATTGAGTCTTGCTCTGTCACTCAGACTGGAGGGCAGTGGCACAATCATAGCTCCCTGCAACCTTGGAACTCCTGGGCTATAGTGATCATTCCACCTCAGCCTCCCGAGAAGCTAGGATACAGATGTGCAACCCTGTATCCAGCTGATTCTTAAATTTTTTGAAGAGACATGGTCTCATTATGTTGCCCAAGTTGGTCTCAAACTCCTAGGCTCAAGTATTCCTCTTGCCTTGGCCTTCCAAGGTGCTGGAATTATTCACACCTGGGTGAATATTCATCAGTAGTTTATAGTTTGATAGAGTAGTTGTCTTCAGACTTAAAAAAAAAACAAAACAAAAAACAAACTTTCTTAATAAAAGATTTTTGAATAATCCCCATCTATATTATATACATTATAAATGTATATTATAAAGCAAAAAGTTGTAATATTTTTCTTCTGCTTTATGGTAGATTAAAATAGCACAACCCTTCATGGACCTCTCTTTGATGCCACTGGTATAGAGAATGAACCAGACAAACGTGTAGAGAAAAGAGATGGGTTTTTAGGTTTTTTGTCAGAGCTTCTGTGATTCTTTAAAACATTTCTAAATTGAGATTATAGGTCAGAATGAAATGGCAGCTTCAAAAATTGAACAAGCTTGTCTAAGCTCTCCTGATTTTGTATTATTAAATTGAATGATAGATCATTAAGTCAAGTCATATTTGTTGTGACCAGAGGAGAAGGTGGACAGCTGCCATCCCATCCAATTTTCTCATGCCATTTCCCATTGACAGCTCTCTGCAAGAAGCTAACAGTAGGAGAGAAGGATCTTTCTTTGAGGTTCCTAGGAACGGTGGTGGTGATATTTACTCATCTGGTAACTTTAATTCTTTCTTTATTCCACACCAATTGGAGAAGTCTATTTTTACTCCAGATAGTACTTGTGACTGTGAAGAGCTTATGTTTCATCAGTGATGTGTTTATGTGAGGAGGTGCTATTCACAGTGATGGGCTCTCCTGATTCAGTGTATTAACAGTAAAATGCCACATATATGTGGCTTGTCAGTCCCACTGTGTAGTCTGGGGAGCAAATGGTGCCAATAGATTCTGTAGTAAGTAGGCTCAGGGGATGTATGTTCTAAGAGAACCTCTTCAGGGATGCTCCAGAGAGAAAGTCTTACATTTTAGTTCTACTCTGATTTAAAAGAAGTTAGAGTGGGAAGTAGACTTTGCAGGATTAGAAAATTGAGTCATTAAAATGGAAGTTATCTAATTCAAACTCTTCCATTTGAGAAATTTCCTTTATAGCATCCGTGATAAGTAATCTTATCTCACTCAATACTGTCATTGCCTTAGCATAGTAGGGAGCTTATTTGCCTCCTAACTTACACAATCATATTCCAGGCAGAAGTACTTAAGAAGGATATATTTGGTCAACCTGGAGGATACTTCTTGCCAAAGGGCTTCTGCTTACTAAGTAGCCATTTGGAGGATAACATGGCAGGGCCAGTGATTGATATTCAGGACTAACTCCAGAGGAGTTTGGAATGGAAAAGTTTGTGCCTATTCTAGGGCAGTCAACTGTTCCCACACTTTGCTTCTATCCTTGGACTCCCACCCAGTTCCTAAACAACCGGTTTATTAGTAATAAAGAAGGACTATGTAAGATGGTCTAGATGACCTGAGTACATACTCCTCTCAAATTTTTGCCCTTTTTTTTTGTCCAGACTATGCACCTCTGACTAGCTCTCACAAACATTCTGTATTTCAAAGATGGAAAGACTATGAAAAGAAAAAATCCCTGTCAATTAAACCGTGTTACACAGTTGTAGGATGTACCCCAATTTTAGACACATTAAAATATGAAAAGAAAAAGTATGGTGAAATATAGCATTTCTGTTGCTGTAAATAGTGATATTATTGAAGATTGAAGCTTTTAGCCTGAAAGAAGTATTTTATTACATTTTTCTTTTCCTCATTGATTTTGTCGTGTTCTGTCTGTTCACTGGTAGGATTGTTACAAATGTCTAAGTGTGGGGCCTTGTCTAGATAGAAAACATCAATTAATAGTTGGTTGTCCTAGGCAGGCTGGGTTGTTATAAGGCGGGTTGATAGAGCCTTTGCTTTTTCTCTTTCCTAGGCTGTTGGGGGAAATCTGCAGTGTGCTTGTTGCTGGGATAAAGTTACTGCACATGACTGTACCTAAATCCAGCTGGTTCTAATAACAGAGAATTGAATTAACTCATTGGAAAAGATTGGTAGCTGCTGTCTTTATCCTGCAGATCTGCTTTAATGAAGAGTCTGGCAGGGAGCCGGAGACCTGTTCTTGGGGGAGACAGGCAAGATGATGCCGGAGAGGAACAACATGCATTTCTTTCAGAGACCATTTCCTTTGAAAAAGGAGCTTGATTGGTTGCCAAGGCACATATGAGTTGGGAAGCACTGCATCAGACATGGCAAGCCAGGGAGCCCCTGGGCCATGTTTATCATATGTGTTTTTACTGGCCCTTGTACAAAAACTAAAAAAAGGTCATAGCTAAAATTCAGTTATTGGGAGATCTCATGCAGAAAGCCAAGTTTCTGGCTTTTCTTAAAAAAGTAGAGAGACCCAGTAGTCTTGAAACCCCATTCTAGTATGGCTGGAGCTGAGTGATAGGACACAAACCTTCCCATTTGCTAATCTCCATTGTTCACAGTGGATACACACGCACTTGTTTCCTGCCTGGACCTTGGAAGGTGCTGTATTTTGGAATTAAGAAAAAGCCTTCTTTGGATAGTGCCTGTGCTCAGTGGGTAGGGCGCTGGCCCCATATACCGAGGGTGGCGGGTTTAAACTTGGCCCCAGCCAAATAGCAACAAAAAATAGCCAGGCATTGTGGCGGGCGCCTGTCGTCCCAGCTACTCGGGAGGCTGAGGCAAGAGAATCGCCTAAGCCCAGGAGTTGGAGGTTGCTGTGAGCTGTGATGCCATAGCACTGTACTGAAGATGATAAAGTGAGACTCTGTCTCTTAAAAAAAAAAAAAAAGAAAGAAAGAGCAAGCCTTCTTTAATTTTGGAGTCCTGACACTATCACTTAATAGCTGTGTACCATAGGTGATATACTTTCACTTCTTAGGCTCACCGTTCTCATGTATGTTAGTAATACCTACTATTCTAGCTTGTGGTTAACTTTAAACAAAGAAACACGTGAAGTGCTTAGTATGTTGCTTGGCAGCAATAAAATGCTCAGTGAAATGTATGGATATCAGATATGATTGGTTGATTTCATGATTGAGCTAGATTATGTTAGCAAAAAATTTTGTCGCTTACGAAGGACTGAGTTACATTGGAGGACCACTGCTTGTCACAAAATGGATGTGGGCAGGGCAGAATGAGTAGAAGATAGGTGGATGTGGATTATGATGGTGTGGCGGAGCTACATGCCAAGATAAATAAATGTTGGCACTGTGTGATAATCTCTGTGTGTGCCTAAGTTTTCCCTCCTGTGTTGATCCCAACTTCTTCTTTGTCTACTGGAGGTACTGCAAATAGAAACAAGATCACATCTCTGAAGCATTTGTTCATTTCTCCCTCACGAGCAGTGTTCATCATGCTGTGGCCATATTCAGTGTGGGAGCTCTGTAGCTCTTCATTTATTTATGCCTGTACAAACTTAGCTAGTAGGAAAGGTTTGATTCCAGATAATAGGTGTTAGCTGACTACAGTGGGGGATGTTATTTATCCCTCCCCCATTTTTCCTTATGAATGACCTCTGAGTTGGTAATTGACAGGGATTATTGCCATTTTTTTAATCTCTGCTAGGAGGCTGCTGGAGTCTTCCCTCATTTCATTATCCCGTTATGATGGAGCAGGATCCAGAGAGCACCCAATTTACCCAGACCCAGCGAGGTAAGGCCAAAGTGAGAAATGGCACCAGGTGGGGGGAGGGGCGGCACTTGGCATTACCAAGCTGTTGGAAGCTCCGTTCTGTGCCTCTCTGGTCCTGGTGCTCTTTTACTCTTCAGTTACAGTTTTAAGGCAGGTGGTTCAGGTAATTGGGAAGTGTTGCAGGTAAGTGAACAGTACCTCTGGTGACAGAGGGTTATGACTGAGCTCTTCTCCTTTGAGGCTCATTTCTACAAGTGGGGTGCTAGAAGGAAGGACCTGAGGAGGCCACAGGCAGAGTCATAGGAAATTCTTTTTTCTGCTGGCTTGGGAGGCCAGCGCCATTCAGATGGATAACCAATGGGGGAAGAAAAGTTTTTTTATTGATAGGGAAATTATTTATAAATTAAACAAATACCTTATTGTCATTTGAGAAGGAATTTAGAATCTCAAAGGGCAGAAGTATGTCTCCTTCAGATATTGAAATTTTGGAGACTACCTGAGGGAAAAGATAACTGAAGAAAGAGTAACTGTGTAAAACCAGTTGGCATTTTATTAAAGTGGTTACTTTACATTTAGAAGATATTTGAAACATTCTTGAAAAGATAAAAAACATTCAGGTGAATTCAAGGTCAGCCTTTCCCTGATGCTGGTAACTGAGGATCTAGGTTGCCACAGCTACATCATGACATTGAGCATTCTTTCTGAGATACTAATGAAAAGACTCTTTATTATCCTTTTAATTCCTTTTCCACACCGTAGAAATGACAAATTTAAGGACCAGGGAACATAGGGAGCAATGACTTTAAAACGGGTAGGCAACTTAGATGATGACTGAAGCGAGGAAGTTTGTTAGTCTCTAATTATGTTTGTAAGCTTTAACCCTAAAGAAAATTTTCATATGAATCAAATACTTTGAAACAGTGAGATGTAGAGTTCTTGCAATAAAGAACAGCAATAGGAGTCTCCAATGGGAACAATCCCCATGATTTTTAACCTTGCAATGTTCAATAGGGATTCTTAAAGTTGTTTCTCCTCTTTTCATGAAATCTGTTATTTATTCCTGCTTTGAACTCCTTATCACATAAAATGTCATAGTTTGTGGTATTGGTATTTTTACATTTTTCTTTTAAACACAAAATAGGGTTTTTTTTGAGGGGATCATGTTCTTCCTTGAAGAAAACTTAAGGATTTATTTAAACATTTAAAATTTTCACTTGGAACACTTAAGTGTTATTTGGTGATTTTCCAACTCGTTGTAGGAGAATGATTGTTATTTACTACCTCATTACTGATTGTTTAATTTCTTTGTCCTCTTAGGCTTCACCTTGTACAATATGTATAGGTCAAAGTTTTGGTGCATTCAGATCCCTACTTTTTCTCTGGATACCTAAAAAGACATGGCTAGAATGTACTTGTATTTAATAATTGTGTCTGGAATTTTTTTTTTTTTTTTAACCATTAATCTATAGTTTCATAGTTTAGAGAATTCCTGTTTTATTGTGAAATTAAACAATTAGTGTTACCTAGTACTGAAGTTTTGTTCCTGCATCAAAGGGCAATTTTTATTATCATCAGTATCAACATTATTTCTCCTTCTATCACCAGCAATCTTAAAATGTTTCCATTAGGTAGGGTAGGCTATAAACTGAGGAATGAATATACTTATGGTTACTTTACAGAATCAGTTCCCAAAAAAGGATCTTCTTTCTCTTTTTGAAACTTTTCTCCTGTTACATTCTTTTCTAGTTTCAATGATTTGAGAATTTAGCTAACAGTACTTGATTTCTGCAGAAAGATTTCTGTATATATGGTAGATATATGAACAACTTGAGCATTTTGTTAAAAATGTAAGATTATGTGATTCATCCTTGCAAAATGCTTGGGAACAAAGGTCCAAAGGGATAATGAAAGTTCCACCAATTGAGGCTTTTAGGAAATAGTTCCTTTTTTTTTTTTTTTTTGAGACAGAGTCTCACTTTGTTACCCTAGGTAGAGTGCTGTGGTGTAACATCTCACTGCAACTTCCAGCTCTTGGGCTTGGGTGATTCTTTGGCTGCAAGCCTCCCGAGTAGCTGGGACTACAGGTGCCCACCACAATACCTGGCTATTTTATTTGTTGTTGTTGGAGTTTGGCCGGGGTTGGGTTCGGTTCCACCACCCTCAGTATATGGGGCCGGCACCCTACTTGCTGAGCCATTGGCGCCGCCCAGGAAATAGTTCTTATACTTTTGATTATCTTGGTCAGGGCATCTATGCACACCATGCCCACTTGCTATGCAATGATAATTTGGATTCAGCAGTATATTATTCTGTAACACAGACTTTTGAATTCCAAAGACTGTTGGCTGGCTTACTTGGGAAGTCCATTTGCTAGTTGGCCAGAAGAACAATATCTCTGATGACAGGCATTTCACAGGCAGCCTTAGTTCCTAAAGCAGTTGACTGCAGGATCTGCCTTGGCCTGGGTCAGTTGACTTACTGAGGACCTCTTTGTAAGATGCTTGCAAATAAGTTTTTATACTATACAGATAAACTATTAATATTTCCATTGTTAGTGTTTTTAGATTTCCATTAAAAACCCCAAAAGATATATCCTTTTTTACTTTTTATATTCAAATTTATGGAAGTATAAAAATATAAAAGTCTCCAGGAGTCCTCGTTAGGAACACTGTGTTCCCTTTTAGTTTTTCTCTTAATCAAGAAATATAATTTTGTATATGTATTTATATATATAGACCATTCTTTGATTTTTCTTCCCTTTAAAATTTTATTTTTGAGGAGTTTCCCTGTGAGTATACAGAGATAATTTATTCTTTTTGTTGTTGTTTTTTCTCTGGATAATTCTTTTTAATTGCTACACAGTGTTTCCTTGTCTGGATATAGTTTATTTAATCTTTTCGGGGGACATTTGAGCTGTTTCCCAGTTTTTCACTAATGCTGACAATGTTGCAAATGAACTTCCATGTATCTTTGTATCCTTGTGGGTTTCTGTAGGATTAAGTTCCTAATGGAATTAGTGAGTCAAAATGGGTACCTCAGGCAGGTTTTAAGACTGATATTTCTGAGCAGTTCATTCAATATTATCACGTAAAACATTCTTTTATTGTTCTTCTCTCATGTTTTCAGTGGATAGCCTCAAATTATATAATAGAATTATGAGAAATGGGGGAAAACTTGAGGAAGGGGGGAATGTGGGCAATGGGATGGCACCCTAGAAGTTTTCATGGCATATCAAGATACTTAAGCCATAATTTGAAGAACATAGATCTAGGCTAATTATTTACTGGGTTAGCCAAAGTAATGAGAGGAAAATGAACAACTGTTACCTTCTATAGATCCCATGTAGTCTTTGATGCTCTGATTGTAAAATACAGAAGATCTCTTTTTCTCTGTTAGATTTTCTATTCTCCCAAATACATTTTACTCTCTGTCCTGAATATTTTTCCATGTTATAAATACCAAATGTCTCTAATCTATATAGGAGAGATAAGAGGTTCCAAGAGATCATTTTAAGGAGCTAGGACAAATCTGGAGCTATGTATACTTGTTGGAGAAGAAAGAAGTCCTGGTGAAGATACCTGTGGGTGCCTTCTTGAATCATCTAATGCTTATCATTTCCTGGTCTGTTTTCTCATCTATAAAATGAAAGTGTAGATGATTGCTATGGTCCCTTTCATTTCTTATATTTTGCATATGGATGGTGAGCAAGGAAATGCTGTGATTCTGTTTAAAAGACACTCTGAGAAGCTAGAAGAGGTCCCTTAAGAAGTGAGAAAGGCAGGTCCAGTGTTATCCTCTTAGAAAGAGGGAGCTCTTCATCAGAGGATGACTGATTAAACTGCCTATTTGCCTTATCTCAAACAGAAACATTGGTAATAGTCTGATAAGTATATTCTGCAGTGCAAACCTGGTGAGTTAAATGCCTTTATTTTCTGTGTCTCCAGAGTTCTCCTCAGCAGAGAGATGCCATGGGAGAGCTGGATTTACTGTCTTTCACGGCATTCCCCACATTAGTGCTAGTGTGTGTTTGTCCATCTCTGTCTCTCTCAGATTATCTCCTGCTGCATACTACGCCCAGAGGATGATCCAGTATCTCTCACGGAGAGACAGTATTCGCCAGCGCTCTATGCGCTACCAACAGAACCGTCTCCGTTCTTCCACCTCCTCCTCTTCCTCAGACAACCAGGGTCCATCAGTAGAGGGAACCGACTTGGAATTTGAGGACTTTGAGTAAGTACATACTCAGCTTGCTTTCTTCCCTCTCTTTCATTACTTCTAGGTTGGCCATCGTCTGAGCAGCAACTCTTCCTTCCAGGTTGTAAATTATTATTTATGCATAAGAGGATGGGGTGAGGGGCAGAGGGTTAAAGTGCTCTGAGCATTCCTACTTGTGTTACTTGCATTGCTGATTCACCAGAACCTATGGGCAGAGACAGCCCCTTGGGCCCCAGGCCAGAGTCAGAAAGGATGGCTACTGGTCTTTGGGCAGCATTTATATTTCCCTTTTCATGTACAGTGACTGTGTAAATGCTTCTCATATACTGCCGTCTTCACAACATCAAGGAGGCTTTCATATACTGTCTTGACAAAATCAGGCAGGAGGGTTGGTGTTTTTTTCTCTTAAGCAGAGTAGATATAGATAGAGATGTTTTCTCTATTTAAAAATACTCAGGTGTCTCTAAAAGGTAGAATTTGATCAGACTAATTCTTTGAGGTCTTAATTCCTTGCCTAAATTTTCTAAGTCTCCCCACTCCTGTGTCCCACCCAGCCTGTGAAAGTTACCTATCATATTAATGTGGTTAGTTGAGAGATGATTCCTTGCTTGTTTTGGTCTTTTTGAGTGTTTCCTGGTGGGGGATTGGGGTGAGCCAAAGGAGCAGGTCAGGCCCCAGGCTCCAGGATTTAATCTGGGCCAGTCTTCCTGCTGAGTGTGCTTTCTTTCCACTGCTGCTCCTGGGTTTCTTTCCATCTTGAAACTGAGCTTTCCTGGCTTGTATCAAATTGGACATTTGGCTCTTGTTTTGATTCCTGTATTTTGGTATTCTGAAACATGCAAACTGAGAGAGAGAAGGAAGCATTTTTCCCTCCTATTTTTGCTGGCATTATTGAAATAGGACAGCCTGTCAGTCCTATTTCAGCCTTTCTTCCCCCTGCCTGCTTTCCCTCCCACCATAGTCTAGTCAGGTATAGGGTCTTAAGAGTTTTTCTTCCCCCTCCAATCTTCTTCCTTTCTTAACTGAATGGATAATTCCTTATGAGCCATCTTGCAACAAATAGGGCTTTATGTTTGAGAAAGCTCTTTGCCAGAAAGGATTAAGATAGTGGGAAAAATCTTTGTACCAATTTACTTTCCTGATTCTATCATTAAATGTATTAGCATTTGTGTTCTTGGAAGCAAAAGGAAAACCAAGTGGGAGGTTTATTTGTCTGAGAAAGATGTAAATGGAAAAGAAATGCAGGGATGGCCTGAATCAGCTGCCAAGTGGCAAATGGAGCAAGGGTCATGGGCCCTGCTTGTCTACTCTGGGAGAAGAGCAGAGCTACTTTCTGACTCTCAGCACACATTCTCTCCCTTCTGTCCACTCTAGGGCGAGGTGATGCATATAACAGCAGTGCAGGGAACAAAGTGTCTTCATTCACTTTGCCAGACAGACATTGTGGTGAAATATGTTCTGAAGGTATTATGGCTTTTCCAGGACCAAGATCTATTCAGGGAAGCAGCTTAAACATACATGCTGAGGCTGCTGGCACTTGGTGCTGCTGAAAAGCCTGGGTGGCTTTCTCTCAGGAATAATGCCTTGGAGCCCTGGAAGTCTGTGTTGTGAATTGCCTAGTCCTTTCTCCATGCACGCTTGAGGTCTGTGTTACTTCTTTGCAGTAGTGAAACGTGGGGCTCATGCCTTTGAGCTGTATCTTGCCTCGTGACTTGTCCTTCACCAGAGAGTTCTGGGTTAGTTTAAAATGTTCTGTTCTTGTCTTACCTTCCCTTTCTTCTGCTACCACCTCCTCCTCTCCCCTTCCCTCCCCCTTGATTTTCCTGTGTCAGACTGCCTCCTCCTGTGCTCCCCCAGCCCACCTGTGCTTTCACCCCAGTCCCCTCTGGCTTCAGCATGACCTGAATTTACATTGCTTTCTTCACCTTTCATGTGCTGATTCCATTAGTTTTTTGTTGTTGTTGTTGTTGTTGTTATTTTAATTTTTTTTTCCCTAAGAGATCCTATATTGTTCCTGGTTAGTAACAATGGGCTAATTTATTTCTCTAATGCCCCTCTGAAAGTCTCTGCTGTGGGTTGCCTTCCTTTTTGGGCTGCTGTAGACCAGAACCTTGTTTTTAGTAGCAGCTATGGATCAGTCATTCAGTGTTGTGGTCCAGGTCTTTTAGTGAAGGATGTTGCTGGCTGGTTATGCTGATTTGCTTTCTGTTCATTCTTTCTCTTTCCCTGCCCTCCTCCTTCCACTGTACCTGGAGTGCTGCTTGTTATTACCCCTTTTAATCTCTGGGGAAAGAGAGTTAGGAATGTGGAATGTACCAGCCCGTTTTGATATTTCTATGCCCCAATCCTTAGCTTTGATAACTAGAAGGAAAGTTAGAGGCTTGTATAGTGATAATTTAGTTTTTTTCCCCAGATATGTAAAGTGTGGAGGTAGATAACGGCCTGAAATCCTCCCTAACTGGGTACCATTAAGAGAGATTGTTCTTTTATTAGTTTTCTTTACCCTTACAGCACATTGTGCTCCTGCCTTTGCTACTTCTCTTTGACCTCTTCCCTCTCCTTGTATTTGTTATACATCCAGGTGTATAGAGTCCCCAGAAAACCAGGGAGCCATTACTCGGATCCCATCTTTTTTGGTTCCCTTCCACTTGACCAGATATGTCTAAGATTAGAGAACAAGAACAAGCATATTTAGTGTCTGACTATTATTGTCCTGCAGATTTAAAAACCTTTAAAAATGATGCACAACCATTTTTGAGCCCTCCCACAAGCTTGCTGCAGAAGAAGACCATCGAGATCTATCTCTGGGGAAGATAGTTGGCATCAGGTTAAATTTTCTGTTCTTCTGTGGTCTGAATTAATGATCACTTTCCTAGGCAAGCATCTCCTGCCATTCATCTCTGTCTGCAGGAGGATTGAGACTGCAGGATTCCTGTGTGTATCAAAATGCATAAATAGGACATCCAGAAACCTGCTGTTAGCAGGTCTCTCCCAAAGACCTTAGCAGCTGTCTTTGCATAAAGATTTTCATAAGCAGGGTAAAGGTGTGGCTTCTGGTGACATTGCTGTCTGCTTGCTTTCAAGCCCAGACCACCTACTAGAATGTAGATAGCAAATAAGCATAAGGAAAACTCTCATTTTCCTGTTTACCATCCCTTTGGAATGAGAGAGGGGACCTTTATAAAGCCCAGGTTAAGTGTTATGTCCCAGTACTTGCTAAGACCTGCAAAAGAAGTGATATGTGTTCCATTATGACTGTTATTCCAAGTATCTCTGCCCCCTTTTTCATATCGTCTGTTATTCTAAATGTAACTACAGTTCCAGAATCATCCCTAGCTCATATTCTTGCCCTTCCTGCCCCTTTCTGCAGCTGGTTTGCCTTGAAGCTTCAGATTAGATCAGCCACAAATATCTCCATCATGCATACCAGTCACTGAGTAATTATATTCAGCTTTAAAAAAAAAAGAGAGACAGGATCTCACTCTGTTGCCCTGGCTCGTGTGCAGGGATGTCATCCTAGCTCTCTGCAACCTCAAACTCCTGGGCTGAGGGGATCCTCCTGCCTCATCCTCCTGAGTAGCTGGGACTACAGGTGTGCTCCACCATGCCTGGCTAAGATTTTTATTTTTTGTAGAGATGGGATTTCACTATGTTGCTAAGGCTGATCTTGAACTCCTCGTCTCAGTTGATCCTCCTACCTCAGGCTCCAAAAGTGTTAGGGTTACAAGTGTGAGCCACCATGCCTGATCTATATTTAGCTTCTTAAAAATTGTTGCTAGCACAGAAGAGAGTCAGTTTTTCATTTGCAATTGTGATACTGGCCTATACTTTGGATT
This sequence comes from Loris lydekkerianus, assembly GCA_963574355.1. NCBI lineage: Eukaryota > Metazoa > Chordata > Mammalia > Primates > Lorisidae > Loris > Loris lydekkerianus. The sequence goes on from CAUYPK010130660.1 coordinate 46,333, forward strand.
TTTGCCTGGAAAAATCATCTTAGCAAGAATTCTAGTCTTTCAGTCTTAAGATGAAATCTTTTTGGGTCTATTATGTTTATTTTCTTCCCTCTTTTAATTTATCCGATTGTATTTGGGTTCCCTTTACTCAGAAATTCATATTGTGACCAAATTTAGGGATATATCATTTTGGGGGACTTTGCTTTATCACACTTCACAAATATTGCATTTCAAATTGAAAGTTTGTGGCAACCCCATATTGAGCAGTTAGCATTATTTTTCCAACGCTGTGTTGCTTATTTCATGTCTCTCTGTTACATTTTGTTAATTTTTGTGATGTTTCAAACCGACCTTTATGCTGGTCTGTGATCGGGTGGCAAACTTAATTGGTACAGATGTAGTGTGTGTTGTGACTGCTCCAGTTCCTCCATCTCTCTCCTTCTCCTTGGGGCTCCCTATTGCCCGAGACACAGAAAAAAATGAAACTAGTCTAATTAATAACTCTGTAGTGACCAGTAAATCTTCAAGTGAAAGGGAAAGTCACACATCACTCACTTTAAGTCAAAAGTTAGAAAAGATTGAGCTTGGTGAGAAAGGCTAAAAGCTAGGGTGCTTGTACCAGTTAGCTATGTTGTGAATGCAAAGGGAACGTTCTCAAGGAAATTAAAAGTACTACTCTAGTGAACACAAGAATGAGAGCAAAACAGTCTTACTGCTGATATAGACAGAATTTTAGTGGTCTGTATAGATCAACCAGTCATAACATTCACTTAGCCAAAGCCTGTGTCCAGAGATGGCCCTAATTCTTCAGTTTCACGTTTGCTGAGAGAGGTGAGGATGCTGCAGAAGAAAATTGTCAAGCTAGCAGAGGTTGATTCATGAGGTTTAAGGAAAGAAGCTGTCTCCATAACATAAAAGTCCACAGTGAAGCAGCAAGTACTGGTAGAAGCTGCAGCAAGTTATTCGGAAGATTCTAGCTAAAATAATCAATGAAAGTGGCTACACACTAAAAAACAGATTTTCTTTTTATTGTTTGCAGTTTTTGGCTGGGGCTGGGTTTGAACCCACCACCTCTGGCATATGGGGCCAGTGCCCTTAAAAAATAGATTTTCTGAAACAGCCTTCTTTCAGAAGAAGATGTCATCTAGGACTTTGATAGCTAGAGAGGAGAAGTCAATGCCTGGCTTCAGAACTTCACAGGGACAGGCTGACTCTTGTTAGGTGACTTTAAGTTAAAGCTTTTTGCATATTTACTATTTTAAAAATCCTCTGATCCTTAAGAAAAATCCTCTGATCACTGTACTCCGTAAATGGAACAATAAAGCCTGGACGACTGCACATCTGTGTACAGCATGTTTTACTGAGTATTTAAGTCCTTTTTTGAGACCTACTGCTCAAGAAAAAATTTATTTCAAAATATTATTGCACATTAACAATGTATTTAATTACCTTTGAGCTCTGGTAGAGATATACAAGATAAACATTGTTCTCATGATTTCTGACATAACACCCAATCTGCAGCTCATAGATCAAGGAGTAATTTCAACTTTCAGGTTTTCTTATTTAAGAAATATGTTTTGTAAGGCTAGAGCTGCCCATACATAGTGATTCCTCTAATTGAGCAAAGTAAATTGAAAACCTTCTGGAAAAGATTCACCATTCTAGATGCCACTAAGAACATTCATGATTCATGGGAGGATGTCAAAAAATCAACATTAACAGGAGTTTGGAAGAAGTCGATTCCAGTCCTCATGGATGATTTTAAGGGTTCAAGGCTTTAGTGAAGGGAATAACTGCAGGTGTGGTAGAAATAGCAAAAGGACTAGAATTAGAAGTGGAGTCTGAAGATGTAATTGAATTGATGATAATCTCATGATGAAACTTGAATAGATGAGGAATTGCTTCTTACAGATGAGCAAAGGAAGTAGTTTCTTTCTTTTTTTTTTTTTTTGTTAAATTTATTTATTTTATTTTATTTATTATTTATTTATTTGTGGGTTTTGGCCGGGGCTGGGTTTGAACCTGCCACCTCCGGCATATGGGACCAGCGCCCTACCCCTTTGAGCCACAGGCGCCACCCGGAAGTAGTTTCTTAAAATGAAATCTACTCCTGGTAAAGATGGTGGAAACACTGTTGAAATGACAACAAAGGATATAGAATCCTACATAAACTTACTTGATAAAGCAGAAGCAGGGTTTGAGAGAATTAACTCCAAATTGGAGAGAAGTTCTACCACAGGTAAAATTCTGTCAAACAGCAGCACATACTACAGAGAAACCTGTGTGAAAGGAGGATTCAGTCGGTGCAGCAAATTTCATTGTTGTCTTATTTTCAGAAATTGCCACAGCCACCCCAACCTTCACCACCCTGATCAGTCAGGAGCCATTAACATCGAGGCAAGACCCTCCATCAGCAAAAAGATTACAACTCAGTGAAGGCTCAGATGGTCTTTAGCATTTATTAGCAATAAAGTATTTTTAAATTAAGGTATGTACATTGTTCTTTTAGACATAATGCTATTGTACACCTAACAGACTATAGTATAGAGTAAACAAAACTTTTACATATATTGGGAGACAAAAAAATTTGTGTGACTTGCTTTATTGCAATATTCACTTTATTCCATTGGTCTGGAACTGAATCTGCAATATCTCTGAGATATGCTTGTGTGCAAAAATGTTATGCTGTGAGTGTGACAACCATTTCTGGGTACCAGAGATTGATTCTGACTCCTTAGTTTGACATGATATATTCCAGCAGTACCATATACTCATGTACATAAGAGCCTCATATAGCAAGAGCTTTTCCTTTTATGGTCTCTTTGTTTGACACCTGGCAAGGAGGTAATTAAAAGGTCTTCTTGGTGTATGCTGTAGCCAAGGAGAGCTCTGAAGGCTGTAGTTCAGCTCTGCTGTCTGACTGGGTGAGGCATAGAGGAAGTTGCTTACCTTTAGTTCACAATTTAATATTTTTCATCTGCCCCTTTGATGTAACTGAAATTTAGTTTGAACTGTGGCAAAGAAATTATGCTGGAAACCAGATAATACTACTCTCTTCAGGTGATAATTCTGACAGCTTTGTGAGACTCATATGCTTCAAGTTCTCCTGGCTAGAAATTCCAGCCTAGTGAATGAAGCCAGACATCCTTGGTGGTGCTTAACTCCTGCTCTTCTTCTGAGCTCAGAGATTCCAGGATCTCTGTAGGAGTTAATGACTATTCTCTAATAACAAATAGGTACCTTATAGCCAAGAAAGAGAAGGGTAACTTGGCATCTGAAATCGGGAGGGGGATATTGTCTACTATTCATATTGAAATAGAATTGCCTTTATCTTTTCTTTTGTCTTACAAACCACAGACTCTTTAATATTAGAAGTACAAGAGAAACTCTTGTTTCTCTATCATTATTCTCTTTACAGTGCGTAACCTGCTTTAGTAGTTAGGGATCAGCCTTGCTTCTACATACATTGAATGTAGTATTCTACAGAATTAGTTCTTGAAGTGGGATGAGATAAAAACTATTCCCTTCCTATTTACCAGAGAATCTTAAATAATTTCACTTATTTGGTTTTTTTAGTGGCTGATTGTTTTTATAAATTGGGCTTATAAAAGAGAAAGCTGTGAGTCTTAAAATAGGGTTGTTCTGTAGATATGTTTAGGAGGAAGGCAAGTACAGTAAGTCCTCCTTGGAAACAAGGACTTTAAGTGAAACAACTATAACGAAACCAGTTTTACCATAGGCTAATTGATATAAACAAGAGTTAAGTTGCTGTGGCATATTTCTGGTAACAGAAGTATCACCAAACTTCTAAATAAAGACCCAAAATACTCCTTCCTTCTCTCTCTCCCCTCCCTCCCTCCCTCCCTCCCTTCCTTCCTTCTTTATGTTGAGACAAAGTCTCTCTCTGTTGCCAAGGCTGGAATGCCATAGCATCTGCCTAGCTCACGGCAGCCTCAAATTCCTGGGCTCAAGCAGTCCTCCTGTCTCAGCCGCCCAGGTGTGGAACACCATATCTAGCTAATTTTTCTGTTTTGGCTAGAGATGGGGTCTGACTTAGGCTGGTCTCGAACTCCTGACCTCAAGTGATATTCCTGCCTTGGCTTCCCAGAATAGGAGGATTATAGGCCTGAGATTTGTACATGCCTGACCTCCTTTTTTTTTTTAAAGGGGCAGGATCTTGCTCTGTCACCCAGGCTGGAGTGGTGTAGTGGTCCAATCATAGTTCACTGAATCCTTGAACTCCTGGGCTAAAGTGATCCTTCTGCTTCATTCTCCCAAGTAGTTGAGAATACAGGCATGAACCATCATACCTGGATAATTTTCTTATTTTTTTGTAGAGATTAGAATCTCTCATGTTGCCCAGGCTGGTCTCAGATTCCTGGGCAAGTGATCCCCCTGCCTTGGCCTCCCAAAATGCTGGGATTTAGGGATTGCCCAGCTCTAAACCCTTCGAATATTAAACTTTGAGATAAATGTGAGCTATACCTACATTTAAGAAAGATTAATAAAAATAATATAATTTTACCCAGTTTTTGGTCAATCAATGAGTGATGATGGTCTTAATGGTGGTGGGTTAAATCAAGGAATAAATGTTTGTGAAGTGAGAATTATAAGGAACACCTTCACTGGGCAGTTAAAAATATGGTGGGCTCTTTGAGTACTTACATACTGTGTTATCATTGTTCATCTGTGTGATTATTGCATACTTTACAGATTTTTATTTTATAATAATTTATATTTACTTGTTCATTTCTTTTCTAACATGCTCTTTCCAGTTCAGGGTCATGGGTGGCTGGAGACTATCCCAGTGACTCAGAGTGCTTAGAGGAGAACCAGCCCTGGCTAGGACACCATTCCATTGCAGGGCACACTCCACTCCCCCAGGCAGACAGAGACAGCCTGGACACAGCAGTTCACTCCACACATACACATCTTTGAGATGTGGGAGGGAAACAGAGTACCCAGAGAAAAGCTATGCCAACGTGGGGAGAACATGCAGCCTCTACAGATAGCTGCCCCAGCCAGAAATGTTTTTTTCCTCATCAACGTTATAGAAAACAGTTTTGAAGGAAACAATATTATTTGAGGATTAGCTATAAATACATGACCATGGATACATGAAACAGCATGGATGCTCTGTTGCCTGAGATAGAGTGCAGTGGCATGATTATAGCTCACTGCATCCTCATGCTCCTGGGCTCAAGACATCCTTTTGCCTTAGCCTCCCAAGAAGCTGGAACTATAGGTGCATGCCACTGTACCCAGCTAATTTTTCTTTTTTCTTTTCTTTTTTTTTTTTTTTAGTGGAGATGAGGTCTTGTTCTTGCTCAGGCTTGTCTCCAACTCTATATTTTTTAAATTTTTTTGCAGTTTTTGGCCAGGGCTGGGTTTGGACCCACCACCTCCAATATAAGGGGCCAGTGCCCGTTCCTTTGAGCCACAGGCGCCGCCCCATTGTCTCGAGCTCTTGCCCTCAAGGGATCCTCTCACCTTAGCTTCTCAGAATGCTGGCATGTGAGCCACCATGCCCAGCTGGAAATTGCCTTTTTGAAAGGTGTAGCTATATATACCTTACACTATAAAAGCCACATATGTGGCAGGAAATGAGGAGCATTAGGGTGGTGCTAACTCTAAGAGATTCTTGTGTGCCTTGCAAAGGAGGTGACATTTATCTCACAGGTGAGAAGGAATCATTGAAGGATTTTAAGCTATGGATCTTTACATAAACATAAAAAGAGACTGTAATAAATAAGTTACCACTGAAGTACTAGGTCAGTGTTGTATGAAGGGAGAGAGTATTTGGGGAGATGTGAGAAGACTTTAGGGATTTGAGGTGAATGTTGACGATTGCGTAGGACTGTGGTATAGAAATTGGTGTGGAGGATGATTATAGGTAAAGGGAATAGCTTAAGCAAAAGCCCAGAGACAGGAGATGTGCAAGATTTATTCAGGGGGCTCCGAAAAAATACGTGACTAGAGTTACGGAATATTTGTGATATGAGAGAGATACTAGAAAGCTCTGAATTATGGACAACCTGAAGTACCTGGCCGAGACTAGAGACTTTATCTGGGGGCAGCTGTTATTCAGTATGTATTTTAGGCAGCTAACTCTGAACTCATTGGTTAAGGTGACCTAATGTGGTAAGAGTACTGATGCAGGGGAACCAGTTAGAAAGCAGCGAGTGTAGTATAGACGGGCATATTTGAGGGTTAAATTCTAAGTATTGGGCATAAGAGGCCTTGGTGTTTTCTAATATGGGGCCTGTTTGTGAATGTTCCTGGGAAATAAGCTGCCTGAGAGCAGAGCCATCTTGCTTCATATTTCTCTAAGTAAAATGCTACCCAGGTCATGTTTTTGTACTGTTATTGGAGCCAGTTTTGAACTAAGTTTATGGAATATGTCTGGATTGTGCCTGGGCTTAGAATGGGAAAATACCGAAGGAAAGAATTAAACCTCTAAGGGTTGGGGAATGGGGGGTGGTGGGGGTGCATAACCCTTAGATTTACATGCTAATTTTTTTTTTTTTTTTTTGAGACAGAGTCTCACTATGTCACCCTTGGTACCTTGGTAGAGTACCATGGCATTCACAGCTCACAGCAACCTCAACCTCTTGGGCTTAAGCGATTCTCTTGCCTCAACCTCCCAAGTAGCTGAGACTACAGGCACCCGCCACAACACACGACTATTTTTTGTTACAGTTGTCATTGTTGTTTAGCTGGCGTGGGCCAGGTTTGAATCCACCAGCCTTGGTGTATGTGGCTGGCGCCATAACCTCTGTGCTACGGGCGCCAAGCCTTACATGCTTATTTTTTTTTTTTTAACATAAAATGCACAATGGGAGTATGGGTTTGCATAATGTAGGCAGATGAAATTAAAAGGTAGAATAAGGGAGGAGAGGAATTTGTAAATAGTAATTATTGCTTCCATTAGTATTTCTTGGAGAAAATGAAGGCTCCGAAGTTCTAGGAGACCTAGGTTATTAGCTTTTCCCTGTGAATGATAGCAGTTGGGACTGTGCCTTTCTTCCAGAAATCTAAGCCCTTGCATGTGTGCACAGTTTTTCAAAGTGGAGATTGGGCCCCCAGTTTCTTAATAACAGAATCAAGTAAGGAAAGGATTTGACTAAGATCTTCCCGGGTGTGCCATCCAGGGAAAGGAATATCAACTAGGCATCTATTATCTAGAGATACAATAGAAACAGAAGAGTGTAGGGAAACAAGTTGTTTTTTTAAATAGTCTAGTTTTCAGCAAAGTCAAATGTATGCTGTCAAGAAAACAATGGCCTTTTGAGCTTTTTGCTGCAAAGATCTTCATTTATAAAGGCCCAAGTCAGAGCTGTTTGTCACTGAGGAGCAGTGACAACCTGACTGTCTGATCAGGACTCAGACAGGAGTCTGTAGGTGCATTTTTCATTCCTTTAAATTACAGCCTCTCTCTGAGGCAATCAATCCTGGACATTTAGCTAGCGTCGCTGCTGTGTTTCTCCTCTTGTTCTGGAAATGCGTCTTCTTGTATTTAGTACTTGTCTTGGATGCTTGATTGTTTGAAGGGTTTTTTGTTTTTTTTTCTGGTAAAATCTTTCATAAGAAAAGATTTTCCCCCCTTCTTCTTAAATACCCCTCTGAGAGTTAATCAGAGATGCAGAGTTCAACAACTGGGAAAGCCATTAATAACCTAGCCAGCTTCTATCCTGCTGGCTTAAAGGCAGCTCCTGGCTGTTGAAATTGATGAGGATTTCACTGATGAGGATTTTCAGGTGTTTCCCTGAAAAGTATTCCTCCCATGTTGGAAGAATAATATTTGTGTACTTGGTTTTTCACTTTTAAGTCTCCACCCATGGAAAGGGCTTGGTCTATGTTAAGTTAGAGGTCAGTATTTAGCACCCTTCAGCATTTCTAAGGTAAACTGTCTGTCTGGGTCTGCCTTTTCCCACTGCCCATCTGGCGTACATCTTTCAGCCTGTTCATATCTAGTCTCTACTTGGCTAATGTTATCTTCTTTCAAGTCACAGAGCTTGCTTTTTGTTTACCTTGTATCAAACACCAAAACAAATAGCAGATTCTATGTAGTTTTCTTTTCTTTTTTTTTTTTTTTTTTCCTTTTTTTCTTTTATTGTTGGGGATTCATTGATAGTTTTCTTTTATTATTATTATTATTATTATTTTTTTTTTTTTTTTGCAGTTTTTGGCCGGGGCTGGGTTTGAACCCGCCACCTCCAGCATATGGGGCCGGCGCCCTACTCTGTTGAGCCACAGGCGCCACTCCTCCTTGATAGTTTTCTAAATATGTCATTATTTTAAGTACTTTTAATTTCTTTGCTCTTTTCTTTGAACTCTTATCATTATCATCCTCCTGCTTCAGTTCTCCCCCAACATGTCCTATGCACTGAAATTTGTTTCCTCATTGTAATTCCTTATTGCTTGATCCTCCTTTCTTTACAGACTGTATAATCATTAGTTATTCCTTGTATTAATAACTTTTTTTAATTCAGAACTGTACCTTTGGACTATGATTTTTGTGTTTTAGTGCTAAAATTGAGTGCTTCCCCCGCCCCCCTTGTTTATCTTGTTCTTTTGATGTCCACTCTGACCCCTATCACTTTTTTTTTTTTTCCCTGAGACAGAGTCTCACTGTGTGGCCCTCAGTAGAGTGATGTGGCATCACAGCTCACAGCAACCCTCAAACTCTTGTGCTTAAGCAATTCTGTTGCCTTAGCCTCCCAAGTAGCTGGGATTACAGGTGTCCGCCACAACACCCAGCCATTTTTTTGGCTGCAGTTGTCATTGCTATTTAGCTGGCCCAGGCTGGACTTGAACCCGCCAACCTTGGGTGTACATGGCCGGGCTATAACCACTGTGCTATGGGTGCTGAGTCAACCCTATCACTTTATCCATTCCTATTTTCAAGGTTTTTCCTGGTTAGTAAATGTTTTATTATAGGCTCTTTTCTCCTAGAGCTCTTTGGGTTTTTTCTTCCCAACATGCTGGGCAGCATCTCATATTAAGTATTTACCATGTTTTACATTTTCCTAATCATTCTGGGTCCTATTTGGTCATTCTCCTTTGGTAGAATTCACAACACTTTCAATTTGAAATCTTCTGTACAGTTTATTGAGATGCCATTTAGTTACTGCTTCATCATTCTTAGTTAAGATGTTAAATAAGCTACTCCTCTCAATATATTGCCTCTGTTTTGGTGCCTGATGTAATCTCCAGTCTGAGATTTTGCTTATGTCTGAGCCAGTTGATATCATTTATTTCCCTTTATATATTTTCTAATAATCTCTTCAGGCCACTATGAGTGTTTTGAGACAGACCGTGTTATGGTGCATTATTTTACTTCCCAAGAAACACAATTGACAGTGTCCTTTCTGGTTCACCCATGCTAGTTTTCAACTTGGCTGGCTCATTGGTGTTGATGGGAGGGCTTCATTTGTTTCCATCACATAGATTTTACATTTATTGACTTTTATGTATCTCAAAACTTTTGTAATGATGCATGTACAGCTATTATCTCTAGCTATGTTTTGTATCCCACTCTTGGGTTTTTTTTTTATTGTTGTTGTGGCAAAATACCTATAACACAATTTTTTTTTTTGCAGTTTTTGGCCAGGGCTAGGTTTGAACCTGCCATCTCCAGCATATGGGGCCGGCGCCCCACCTCTTTGAGCCATAGGTGCTGCCCATGTAACACAAACTTTAACATCTTAACCCCTTTATTTGAAATGGGGGAATGACTGAATCAGAAAGAAGTTGATTGTTTTTAGGTTTAAGAACAATAAAAAAAAATGCTTGTGATATATGCAGGCAGGTGTTGTGGTGGGGGCCTGTAGTCCCAGCTACTACTCAGGAGGCTGAAGCAACAGGATTGCTTGAGCCTGGAGTTTGAGGTTGCTGTGAGGTAGATGATGCCGTGGCACTCTTGACTCTTATCTCCAAAAAAAAAAGGAAAATAAAAGAGTGGTTTAAAAGAATAATGAGATTAATGCGGGAGTCCACAGGTTTCCTATCCCCAGTGTTTGTACATTGTTCTCTTTTGCCTTCTTGCATCATTTCATGGAGCTGTGTGTCATCTTTGGGCACTGGCACCTGCTCAGAGTTATACAGTGTGCTGGCTTCCCCTTCCCTGTTCTTCACCCCTACCAACACCAGATAGAGTATTTTTCCTGGTCCAGAAAAAAGTGAATATTTGGACCTTCCAGGAACAAATTGTCAGCTCCAAAGTGTGATTCTGAAGACGCCACTTCTCTCACATAGCTGTAGAATAAAGTAATTGGATTTGCCCCATGATGCTTTTTTCTAGCTTAGTTTTTGATTTATTTTTTTAAGAGACAGGTCTAACTATTCTCATGATACTTAGATATACTTTTAGTGCCTATTGGTAAGTATAAGATACTATAATGAAAAGCTATCATGAATGTAATTGTACTTTGAAGTGAATTAGTACTTTAACTGATCACAGTTGGAATTTACATATATTTGAAAAATAATAGTATCATTAATTTGAAAGTTATCTTGTTTGATGATGTTCAGCTACTCTTTTGTGGATATGTGTAATAATTTTGGGCTCCCCAGTAACCACAGCAAGGAGCTTTTAATCTCATTATTCTTTTTTCTTTTTTTTTTATTGTTGGGGATTCATTGAGGGTACAAAAAGCCAGGTTATACTGATTGTATTTGTTAGGTAAAGTCCCTCTTGCTAATCTCATTATTCTTTTTAATCGCTATTTTATTTTCCTTTTTTTTTGAGACAGAGTCTCACTCCGTTGCTCTGGGTAGAGCGCCACAGCATCATCATAGCTCACAACAATCTCAAATTCCAGGTGGAAACAGTTCTGTTGCCTCAGCCTCCTGAGTAGTAGCTAGCACTACAGGCCTCTGCCATAATGCCTGCCTAGGCGTTTTTCTATTTTTAGTAGAAATGAGGTCTCACTCTTGCTTAGGCTGGTCTCGAACTCCTGAGCTCAGGCCTTACACCTGGCTCGGCCTCCCAGAGTGCTGGGATTACAGGCCTGAGATTTATTTTCCATTTCGTCTTCTTTGTGTCTCCTCACCCATTCTTTCACCTACAGAGTTTCAAGTCATTAAAGAAATGTGACATGTTAAGAAAAACAATAATATGCTTTTTCTTTTGGGAAAAGAAAAACCAAATATACTGACTTTTAATGGATTATGTTCCAATATTCCTGGTATTGATTCATCTCTTAATTCTCAACAGCCAGTTCTACTGAGATATAAAAACTATGGTAGTCTTTTGTTTCTGGCTTATGGTTCTCCTGGTGGTCCTCTTACATGCCAAACTGTTGCCTAACTTTAGTTCAGGGGCCAGTCTGAAGATTATCTCTTTGATTTGGAGATAATCCAAAAGGAATTCAGAAAATGTCCCAAATCAAGCTATCCAGAGGTTCATTATTTTGTGGAGTTGGTTAAGCAGCTAATTAACTGCTCTGGCCAGCCAATGGCCTTTGATTTGCTGTTCAAACTAAAACATGCAAAGTTCTTTTCTTGTAGGAATCAGTGAAGCGTAGTGGAAAGAGCCAGGGCTTCACAGTCAGATCTTCCTTGAAACCTGTCTTAGCCACTTACTAGTTGTAGAACCTTGGGTATTTGTGTCTTTGGTTTTTAGCTTTCTTTTCTGTAAAATAGAATTATTATGGAATAGCTAGAAGGATTAAATGGGGTTATTATTAAACATTAATAACCTTTGTACTGGAACTTAGTAGATACTTAATAAATGTTGGCTATTACTATTGCTTTTTTTAAAGTCAATAAAGAAAACACATATACTTTAATCTTTTTACTCAAATGATCTGGCTTTGGATTGGATTTTCTGATATTCTTCACCATTGCCAGTTTTTTTGTCTCTAAATGAAGGTACTGTCTTTTTCTTGTGGTTTTTTTTTTTTCTTTCACTTCACCGATTTTTTTCACACAGAAGACATAACAGAGTTCATTTGAAGATAACCATTTGTCAAATGAAATTGATGGGGGAATTTTTTTTTCCCTTTAAGACCCTCAAAGACACATTTTCTTGCAATATGGGAACTTTATATATATGCATTATAGATCCCAAGATCTAAACTTGGCTTCAATTTCAGATGCTTCAGTATTCAGAGACTATATTAACTTAAGAAAAATCTTCCTCCTCCTTCATAAACTTTTGGTAAATGGTCATAAATCTTTTAGAAATGTGTTTTATTAGTGTTTAACTCAATTTCTGAGCAATCAGGTTTAGTGCCTGTAGCTCAGATGCTAGGGCACCAGCCACATACACTAAGTTCGAACCCAGCCTTCGCCTACCAAACAACAATGACAACTGCAGCCACAAAATAGCTGGGTGTTGTGGTGGGCACCTATAGGCCCAGCTACTTGGGAGGCTGAAGCAAGAGAATTGCTTAAGCCTAAGAGTTGGAGGTTGCTGTAGCTGTGACAGCACAGCACTCTACCAAGGGCGACATAATGAGATTCTATCTCCAAAAAAAATTACTGAGGAATCAGATGATTGCTTTCTATGGGTTTCTCTCCTAAATATAGAAATTTAGTTTTGGGGATGCTTATCTTTTGGGCTGGGGGATAATTCTGCCTTAGTGACTCTCTTACATGTAGTCTTTTTTTTTTTTTTCCAGGGACAATGGTGACAGATCCAGGCACCGAGCCCCACGTAATGCCCGCATGTCAGCACCTTCACTTGGACGCTTTGTCCCAAGGTAAAAACTGGGTTGTTAGCAACAGAGAAAAGCTTTATTAGAGCCTAGGGTGTAGTTTTAAACCCACTTTCTGGTTTTTAGATTGTCTATATCTGGAATGATTTACTAGTTAGCCTATAATTCAGTCCTGCTGTCTGAAGACTTGACAGGTAATGCTTAGCTACAATGAAAAGAAATAGAAGAGTGGCATTAGGAGCATCCTGTTCAAGAATAGAAGCCTTGGAGCATTATAATTAAAAAAAAAAATTTTTGAGACAGATTTTCACTCTGTTGCCCTGGGTAGAGTGCTGTGGTATCATAGCTCACAGCAAACTCTTGGGCTTTAGGAGTCCTTTTGCCTCAGCTTCCCAAGTGGCTATAACTACAGGTGCCTGGGACTACACCCAGCTGGTTTTTATATTTTTTTAGTACAGATGGGGTCTTACTCTTCTTCAGTCTGATCTCGAATGCCTGAGCTCAAGCATTCTATGGCCTCGACCTCCCAAAGAGTTAGGATTACACGTATAAGCCACCATACCTGGTGGAACTTTATTTTTTATTTATTTTAGATGAGGCCTCACTACTTTACCCAGGCTGTATGATCATAGCTCACTGAAGCCTCGAATTCTTAGGCTCAACTAATCTTTTTTTTTTTTTTTTAAGACAGAATCTCACTTTGTCACCTTTCGTTGAGTACTATGGCGTCATAGCTCACAGCAGCCTCAAACCCTTGGGCTCAAAGTAATCCTCTTGCCTTGGCCTCCCAAGTAGCTGGGACTACAGGGGCCTGCCACAACATTTGACTGTTTTTAGAGAAGGGATCCCGCTCTTGCTCAGGCTGGAGCTCAAGCAATCCACCCGCATTGGCCTCCTAGAGTGCTAGGATTATAGCCATGAGCCACCATGCCCAGCCTTCAAGTGATCTTTTTATCTTTTTCTTTTTTTTTTTTGAGGCAGTCTCACTCTGTTGCCCAGGTCAGTGCCATGATGTTAACTTAGCTCACAGCAACCTCAAACTCCTGTATTCAAGTGATCCTTCTGCCTCAGCCTCCCAAGTAGCTGGGATTGCAGAAGCCTGCCACAATGTCTAGCAAATTTTTTTATTTTTAGTAGAGACGGGTTCTCACTCTTGCTCAAGCTGATCTTGAACTTGTGAGCTCAAGGGATCCTCCTGCCTCAGCCTCCCAGAGTACTAGGTTTAAAGGCGTGAACCACCTCACCCGGTTCTATAAAAAATGTTTGGGGGCCAGTCAGGGTGACTCACCTGTAATCATAGCACTCTGGGAGGCTGAGGTGGGTGAATTGTCTGGGATCACAGTCTCAAGACTAGCCTGAGCCAGAGCAAAACCTCATCTCTGGTGTCATAGTGATACTCTGTCGTCCCCCCCCCAAAAAAAAAAAAAAATTTTTTTTTTTTTTTTTTTTTTTTTTTTTAAAAGATGGGGTCTTATTATATTGCCCAGACTGGTCTAGAACCCCTAGGTTCAAGTGATCCTCCAGCCTTGGTCTCTGGGAGTATTGGGATTAAAGACATGAACCTTCATGCCCAGGAACCTTACTTTAAAAGGAAAGGCAAGAAAGAGGTAAAAAAAAATCTGTGGGAAACAAATCCAGGGAATTTTGACTCCTTTCTGGGCATCTGTATTCCTTAGGTTCAGTGAATCCGATAGCCTAGATTTTTGAGTGTAGATAGGTAGTAGTGTATCTCTTTTGTTTTATGTAGTTGTTAGTTGGTTTTTCACATGTGATTCCTTCTTGTAGGCGTTTTTTGCTGCCTGAGTACTTGCCTTATGCTGGGATTTTTCATGAACGTGGACAGCCTGGCTTGGCTACTCACTCTTCTGTAAACAGGGTTCTGGCAGGTAAGGAAATATGTCTTTGGATTTTAAAAATATGAAGGGGCAGGGAGACATGTAAAGCTTCTCCCTCCCTTCCATGCGTTGACATGATGATGTCTTGGCATCTGGCTGAAGACTCTGTTTTGGGGTCCTATACTTAGTACCTTACTTCAAAGCAGGAAATCATAGGATTGACAAAAGCTTTCTTTTTCCTATTTCCACTTCTTTCAAACCTGTTTTTTAAAAACAAAAAAATTATTTGTTGAAAACGTTTGTTTCTTAATCCAGCAATTAGATTCTGGCTATGCTTTTAATTGAATGATAAAAGTGTCTTGTTCATGTTTCAATTGGTGAGACACTTCATGAGCCAGATCTTGTGATTTAATTAGGAGCTTAATGCACACCTCTCCAACCCTTTGCTGCTGCCAGCACGTGAAGTTTCCGGGCACTGTGGAGTCTTCTGAGGAAGGAGGAATGGGAGAAACTCATGGAGGTGGCTTAGAAATTCCCATAGAACAGAAAATGGGCTGGGCAGGTTCTATCGAGGCAGTTTTATAATGGTTGAAGAGCTTAGTGACCAGTGCTTTGACCTTTGAGACATGATGTGTGCTCTTGTTTCTGGTCAGTCTCTGGAGAAAGAAACAAAGCTTGGTGACAAAAGTTGTCCCTTATCACACTCTTTCTCCCCTCTTCCAATCAATACGTCACATTATGATTTCTGTGTACAAAGACATAAAAGGTATAAAAAGCCACATTTAGAGGTATCTTTAATAATTATCTTTATTAAAATGTCTTTGTTTCTGTTTTTTGTTTGTTTGCTATTTTTGGCCAGGGCCAGGTTTGAACCCGTCACCTCCGGTATATGGGGCCATTGCCCTACTCATTAAAATTTCTTAAATGACATCTGTTTTGGAAAATGTGGACCATGTGGTTAAAGGTAGGGAGGGATCTGCTGAGGCAGTGTCACTATCAGGCTGTGGGAAACTTGCAGGCTTCATTTTATGACATATAAGCAAGCTTCTGTAACAGCATCAAGGCCAGGGGAAGGGGTATTTCCTAAGTAGTATATTTGACTCAACATCACAGCCCAGAAAACCTAGAAACCTCAGTGGTTTCTCTGCTAAACACCAGAACTCCCGAGACACTATACCTTGGTCTCCTGACTGCCTTCTCTGAGGAGTACTCTGGCCATAGTTGTAAACAGTTACAGCACTGTGCTTTTCCTTGCCACTTCCACGTGAAAAGCACGTGAAAGCTCCTTGCTGACAGATAACCACTTGCTGCCAGGCAGTACTACAGAGTTTTTTCTCCACCCTTCTTTGTTCCAGACATCTGCCTCTGCCACCCCACACAGCGCCTCCTGCTCCTCTACTGCTGGCAAATCTCTGTTTCCTTGGCATTTAGCTTTGTTGGAACAGCTGTACATTGTCTTTTTTCTTCCTTTCCTCCTATAACTCTTTACCTCCTTTTTCTATTCCCTACTTCATGCCCCATTGTCTGACTTCTAATGGCCTAATTTCACTTACAGATACCTTTGGATATAGGGGCTGTGTTCAACAGACAGTTGATTACAGATGGAAAATCTACTAAGAAAACCTGTCTATCTGGGTGGCACCTGTGGCTCAGTGAGTAGGGCACCGGCCCCATATACCGAGGGTGGAGGGTTCAAACTCAGCCCTGGCCGAACTGCAGCAACAACAAAAAATAGCCGGGCGTTGTGGCGGGCGCCTGTGGTCCCAGCTGCTGGGGAGGCTGAGGCAGGAGAATCGTGGAAGCCCAAGAGCTGGAGGCTGCTGTGAGTCCTGTGACGTCATGGCACTCTACCGAGGGCGGTAAAGTGAGACTCTGTCTCTACAAAAAAAAAAAAAAATCTGTCTAGCAAAGGATGCAAAATGCCGTTAGGAGAAGGAAATGTAAACTCCCTAGACCTCACTCTTAAATTAGATTATCAGATGGTTTCCATTCGCAATTAAACTAGTTTCTTCCATTTTTTTCAAGGTACATATTATAGAGTGCCTATTTCTTTTCTTTTCTTTTCTTCTTCTTCTTTTTTTGCAGTTTTTGGCCAGGGCTGAGTTTAAACCTGCCACCTTCGGTATATGGGGCCGGTGCCCTACTCCTTGAGCCACAGGTGCTGCCGTAGAGTGCCTATTTCTTAAAAGCCCCCATAGTGTGTGAATATTTTTATGTTCCTTTAGATCATTGGTTTTCAACCTTCCTAATGCCATTACCATTTAATACATGGTTCCTGTTGAGAACCACTGCTCTAGATTCTATTGGTAGTTGTATATTTGTTTTCTTCTCTTGAAAAAATTTCCAATAATAATAGCAACAAAAACCCTACCGTTTATTGAGCACTTGCTATATGCTAGGGAGTATTTAAAAGTGTTTTACATATACTTCATTTCTGTCTTACAATAACCCTATGAGATAGGTGCTGTTAGCTAATTAGCAGTGGAAGAACCTGGAGCCCAGCGGCTAACTACCCAGAGTGATGCAGCTAGGGAGGAAAGGAACTTGACCTGAGTCCAGCTGCTGGACTCCAGAACTTGCACTCTAACCCACCTTCTAATCTGCTTCCCCACGGTTGTTTTAACAGACAAAGCATTAAAATATCATTCTTTTGCCAGGACCTTACTCTAGAAGAGGGAATGAGTTTCCAAGGAACTTTGTTGACCTTCAGCATTTTTCTTGTATGTTTTAATTCCTCTATTTTATGTGGTTACTGGACATAGCTTTTTATGACCTAGTGGTGCTTGCTAAGGAAAATCCTGTTATGTAACAGCCTTTTCCTTAAGCCTGCTTGTCCTGCATACACATGTTTTGCTTTTTATTAAATTTACTTGTGATCATATATTAGAGCTGCTATAATACAGCTTTCAGAGGGAAAGAGAAATTGGCCTTTTAGCAGTAAGCACTCCTAATTTTCCTGGAAAGGTACTTTGTCTTGTATGATTGGAATGAGGTTGTAATGGCCCCAGAGCAGTTACATTCAGCAAATGTTTATTCGGCAACTCTTAGGTGCCAGGCACTGTCCTAGGCTACCAAAGTGAATAAGATAAACACGATCCCTTCCCTCCTGCAGCTCACAGTCTAGGTGGTTGGCAGTATTTCAGTCTTGCCATTTAGTTCTTAGCTATAAATGTTAAGTGGAACCTTTATATGGTGAATGGCTTTTTGTAGGGGTGATACTTGGAGAAGCAGACACATACCTGCAGTTTTAGGAGGTGTGCCCAGTACTGGCACATGAATCTCTAGTGGACCCTACCCAGTGCCATTCAGAGTTACAATACAAATGGATAATGCAGAAAATCAAGATCTATTCTGTTTTCTCCCACAAGGGCCTTAAAGAGCAATAACAGAAAACAGAAGCTACTACAGAGAAGTGTTTTGATAGTCTGTTAATGTTCATCTCTTCTTCTTTGGTGCTATCTCCACAGTTCTGTAGGTTCCTGGTGGCCTCTAATCAGTCAAGAACCCAGGGCATGCCCCATCTTCAGCAACACAAATTCTAGACTCATACTTTAAGAGATATAAACACATTTAAAGGTACAGCAACTCTACCAGGTATATTTGGGGGGGAACCCACAAAAATCTGGGGAGCTCCCCCTGCTGACATGTTAGGAGACAACTCTAGCTCTATGTAGTAACAGCAACTGAAGTGAAGCTAGTGACTGCGTATGTATTATGGGCCAGTCATAACAAGTATTTTTTTCTTGTTGTTTTGAGGCAGAATTTCACTTATGTTGCCTTCAGTAGAGTGAGTGCTGTGGCATCATAGTTCACAGCAACCTCAAACTCTTGGGCTTAAGTGATTCTCTTGCCTCAGCCTTCTGAGTAGCTGAGACTACAGGCGCCCATCACAATGCCCAGCTATTTTTTGTTACAGTTGTCATTGTTGTTTAGCAGACCCAGGCCGGGCTCGAACCCTTGAGCCTCCATTTATGTGGCTGGCACCCTAACCACTGTGCTACAGGTGCCGAGCACCTAAATACTTTTTTATCCATTATCTCTTTTAATCATTGTGACAACCCTGTAAGGTAGGTGATAGCATTTCCATTTTGTTGGGCTGAAAATAGGCTCAGATAAGTTATTTCACTTTCCCAGTCTAACACTGTGAGAGAACACCCTAGAACTTCAAAGTAGATCTTCCCGACTCATAAGACCTGTTCTGTCTTCTGTTATATGTTTTGCTTGAGTTTAAGTAGGATCTGCCAAAAGGTTCTTAAGCTTATAATATTTTTCTGCATGTTTGAGGCCCTATAAAAGTGAAGTGAGAAGATATGGCATTTGACAACCTCCTGATAATTACTGGAAGAACAAAAAACTTCTGAGAGATAGGGACCTGGGTTATGTAGGGTATTCATTATCTGTCTTGCATAATCTTTTTGACTTTCATCCTAATGAGCATCTGCTTCCAGCAGATGTGGGCCTGATATACTTAATTTACTGTTTTGATTAAAATCAATGGGAAGTGTCAGAATTTTCTTGCTCCTAGCCACAAATCATTGGGGCCTGGTCGAGTGCCTTGGGCTAGAAATGGCTTTGTGCCCAGTTCTCATATTTTGATTTCTCCTATGATTTCTTCTTTGGCCTATTAATTGTTTAGGAGTATGTTCAATTTTCATGTTTGTGAGTTTTCCAAATTCCCTTCTGTTGTCAATTTCTTACTTAGTTTCACTCTGCCTAAGAAAATACTTTGTATGATTTCAATTACTTTAAATTTACTGTATCTTAAGTTAAGCATATGGCCTTAACAGAGAATGTTATCTGTGTGCTTAAGAAGAACATGTATTATTCTTGGGTGGAGTGTTATGTAGGTGTCAGTTTGGTCTACTTGGTTGATAATGTCGTTCAAGTTTTTTTTTCTTATTTATTTATTTATTTATTTATTTATTTATTTATTTATTTATCTTTAGAGACAGAGCCTTACTTTGTTACCCTGAGTAGAGTGCTGTGGCATCACAGCTTACAGCAACCTTCAGCTCTTGGGCTTAGGTGATTCTCTTGCCTCAGCCTCCTGAGTAGCTGGGACTACAGGCGCCTGCCACAATGCCCAACTTTTTTTGTTGCAGTTTGGCCGGGGTCAGGTTTGAACCTACCACCCTCGGTATATGGGGCCGGTGTCCTACTCACTAAGCCACAGGCACCGCCCATCATTTAAGTTTTGTATATCCCTTCTGATCTTCTGTCTAGTCATTCAATCTATCACTGAGAGTAGAGTATTGAAATCTCCAGTTATTGTTGCTGAATTCTGTATTTCTCTTTTCTTTTTTTTTTTTTTTTTTGAGACAGAGTCTCACTGCATCGCCCTTGGTAGAGTGCTGTGGTGTCACAGCTCACAGCAATCTCCAACTCTTGGGCTTAAGCAGTTGTCTTGCTTCAGCCTCTCAAGTAGCTGGGACTACAGGCACCCACCACAACGCCTGGCCATTTTTGTTTTTGCAGTTGTCATTGTTGTTTTAGCTGGCTTAGGCTGGTTCAAACCTGCCAGCCTTGGTGTGTGTGGCTGGCACTGTAACCACTGTGCTACAAGCGCCAAGCCCAGTTTTTGTTTTTGTTTTTGTTTTTTAAGACAGTCTCGCTTTTATGTCAGCTGGAGTGCAGTGGTGTTATCATGGCTCATAGCAACCTCAAACTCATGGGCTCAGGTGATCCTCTTGCCTCAGCCTCAAGAGTAGCTAGAACTACAGGCAAGTAGTAGAGAAGGGGTCTTACTCTTGCTTAGGCTGGTCTTGAACCCCTGAGTTCAAGTGATCCACCTGCCTTGGCCTCCCAGAGTGCTTGGATTATAGGAGTGAGCCACTGTACCTGGTCCTTACTTCTGTCTTGTTATTTTTTTATTCATATAATTTGGAACTTTGTCCTTAGGTGCACATATATCTATGATTAATGTGTCTCCCTGATAAAGTAACTCTTTTATCACTACCAAATGATAACTTTGGTCAGTAGTAATATTTTTATCTTATTAAAGTCATTTTTTTTTTTCTTATCCTAGTATAACTACTCAGGCTCTTTTATGGTAAAAGATGTAATCAGCATGTTCCATCTTTTCCATTTCTTTACTTTCAGTCTAGTTAGATCTTTGACTCAGAAGTGTGCGTCTTACAGAAAGTATATAGCTAGATCTTGTTTTTTATGCAGCCCAGTAATTTCTGCCTTTTGATTATATTACTTAGTCTTTTGACATTTCATGTTATTGATGTAGTTGGGTTTTTGTATTCTCCGTATTTTTAAATTTTATTTATTAATTTTTTTATTTTCTGTATTTCTAATGTCTTTTTTCTTCCTCTGCTCCTCCTTTACTGAATTAATTTATATTAAATGGATATCATCTAATGTACCATTTTAATTCCTTTATTGATTTTTGAACTATTTTTTGTAAGAATCTATTCAGATTTTTACAGACTTGATTCTGGTGAAATACAGAAACTTTGTTACACTATAATTCCATTCCCTTCCACCTTCTTTAAGCAATTGTATATATTACATCTATTTATAGTACAAACCCAACAGCATAGTGTAAATTTACTATTTTTATATAATCTTAGGTCTCAGACATCCTTGTTTGTTGCCTGGTGTGGGAAAGATAGAGCTATCCAAGAACTATTCTCTTTCACTTATTAATTTTGTTTTTGGTTGTCCTTTTCCCTCTCTGTCAAAAACACCAGTTCTCTTGAGCAGCGCCCATAGGTTAGTGGGTAGGGCGCTGGCCATATATACCCAGGCTGGTGGGTTTGAATCCAGCCCAGGCCACTAAACAACAATGGCAACTGCAACAACAATAAAAAAAAAAAAATAGCTAGGCATTGTGGCAGGCACCTGTAGTCCCATGAGGCAAGAGAATCACTTAAGCCCAAGAGTTTGAGGTTGTTGTGAGCTGTGATACCACAACACTCTACCCCGGGCGACAGCTAGAGATTCTGTCTCAAAAAAACAAAAACAAAAGCAAAAAAATAGTTCTCTCTCTTAAATGTTGCCCACTTCCCCGGTTACTTAGGGAATTACTTTTAGGGGAGGCCTTCTTGGTCTAGTTTGGCCACCTGAGGTGGGTAGACATCTGGAGCCTCAGACTTGCTGACTTTTAGGAATTAGTCTGATTTTCCTACCTGATAGCAGAGCTGTCTAATACAACAAATTGTTTAACATAGCAGATCTTCATTTGAATTGCCAAATCTTGGGAAAGATGAGTAACTGTGAATATAATTGAGCACCATCATGATATTACTTAAATGAGTATGAAAAGAAATGAATAATAATTGTAGTGTTCGACCCTTTATCTTTTTTATCTCCCTTTATCTTTCTTCTCTGTACCCATCTGGTACTCAGTAGCCAGGCAAATAAAGTGAGTGGCACATTCCAACTCAACATCAATTAAGATGTTGAGTTAGAATAAATTCCAGATAAATGGACAATTAGTGGTGGAGGTACTAGCTAGTGCTGTTTTAATAATTAACTCAATTACCTTTCATTCTGCTCCAGTGATGAAAGTGAAGGGATAAAGTGCTGGCTTGGTTGCCTGGGAAACAGAGAAGTAAATGTAGTACTCTCCCAGAGAGCCAGCCTTTCCTATTGCCTTCCAGCCCCCAAGGCCTTTTACTTATTTGGTGTCCACCAATCATTGGAATATTCATGTCCTCTCTGCCTCAGCCCTTTATCATATCTCCTTATACCACTAATGAGAGCTGCGGTTATTGAGAACCTGTCCTACTGCTAAGCTAAAATTGCTGTACTTCATCAGTCTTTACTAGTGATAAATATTGGACCTTGTAAATGCACTGTCCTATTTCTTTTATATGTGATTAGGTTTTTCTGTGCCTCTGTCTCTTCCACAGGAAATTTCCTCTTAATTTTTCCCTACTGATGCTACACCCCCCTTTCTGTACTGTCAGTTTTTATATAGCATTTTTTGTTTGTTTTTGAGCAGAGTCTCATTATGTCACTCTTGGTAGAGTGCTGTGGCATCACAGCTCACAGCAACCTCAGACTCTTGGGCTTAAGTGATTCTCTTGCCTCAGCCTCCCACATAGCTGGGACTACAGGTACCCACCACAATGCCCCAGCTATTTTTTGGTTGTAGTTGTAGTTGTTGTTGTTGTTGTTTGGCAGTCCAGGGCCAGGTTCGAACCCTACAGCTCCAGTGTATATGGCTGGTGCCCTAGCCACTGAGCTACAGGCCCTGAGCCTGTATATAACACTTTTTAAATGCTTAGCATTTTCCAGGGCACTTTTACTAGAGAATTAAATGTTTTTCCCTCAGGGAGTTTATAATCTAGGCAGGGAGTGGCCCAATTTTACATATTTTCCTTTGGTCCTCCCACTCAAAATTTAATAATTCTCCTGGCACTTTATCTGCCAATTCTGATAGATTAGCTAAGAGAGGTACAGCTATGGATTTGGACTACAGACTTTTGTCTCTCAGTGCCGTTTGAAGAAGTTCTGAATGTGTCCTCATTTGGGGGCACCATGTACTTTTGAGTGGGACTGTGATCATGAGTGAGTATGGCACAGGAAGGACAGCTATCATTTGTCTGGTATCTTCTTCCCAAGAGGCAGTGGACCAAAATGTTCAAGAGGTGGCCTTCAGACCCAAACTGTTTAAGTTCAAATATTCGTTCTGCTACTTCCTACCAGTGTAATCTTGGGTAATTTATTTTACCTTTTTGGGCCTCAGTTTCTTTATCTGTAAGAATAGAATAATAGCTCATAGGATTATATTGAGGATTAAATGAGTTAATATATGTGAAAGATTTAGAATGTTGTTTGGCACAAAATAAGTGTTTAGTAGATGTTGGCTATTATTCTATTTATATCATTTCTACTATAAATTTTTGATGTCAGTGTGAGTTAAAATTATGCTATTCTCCTCCCTGGTGTAACCTGACTGATCTCTTGCTATGCTTCTGCCTTCCTCCCCAGTAGAGCTCTTCTTGAGTCCTATGCAGGGCTTTCTTCCTTTTCTTATGGCCATTGAGTTAAGAAGACTAGGAGCTTGTGGTCTAGGTCACCAGCAGATGGTAACCTGAGGGTCCCTGTGTTGATAGCTTCACAATCCAGTGTATCAGCTTTTGCCTGAAGCTAAAGGAATCAAGATGTTTGCATTTGAAAACTCTCCTGTCTGCACCAGTTCCTGTGCTGATGAAATAAGAATCTTGGCCAGGCACTGTGACTCACCCATCCTAGCACTCTGGGAGACTGAGGTGAGTGGACCGTTTGAGGTCATGCCTGAGCAAGAGTGAGACCCCATCTCTACTAAAAATGAAAAAAATGAGGCAAGATCAGTTGAGATTAGGAGTTGAGGTTGCTGTGAACTATGAAGTCACGGCACTGTGCCAAGGGCAACAGATAAAAAAGGAAAGAGAAAGAAAGAAAGAGAGAGAGAGGAGGCATTTACTCTACAGACCAAGTACTTATTAGTGTATACCAGTGTTTTCAACTTTTTTTATCTCACGGTACACTTGAACATATCACACTTGAACCTATAATTAAACTTTCCGCAGCTCACTTAAATTATGGGGGTCAAAAAAGAATATACTTACTGTACTTTGAACTTCTTTTGAAAGTAATTTAATTAATGATCTTGAAAAGTCTTCAGGGCACTCATAAGATCCTCTCACAGCTTGCCTGTGTACTGTGGGACACTGGTTGAAAATCACTGCCATATAGCATGGCGACATGGGATTCTCAAATTGTGGTTCCTGGACCATTAGCATCAGCATCAACTTGGAGCTTATCACAAATTCAAAATCTTAGACTCTTCTCGAAACCCACTGAATTAGAAACTCTGGTTATGGGGCCCAAGAATTTGTATTTTAAACCTTTTTATTTTTATTTTTATTTATTTATTTATTTATTTATTTATTTATTTATTTATTTATTTATTTATTTATTTATTTTTTGCAGTTTTTGGCTGGGGCCGGGTTTGAACCCACCACCTCCGATATATGGGGCCAGCCCCCTACTTCTTGAGCCATAAGCGCCACCCAAGAATTTGTATTCTAAAGAGTCTTTCAGGTGACCCTAGTATACTGTAAAACTTGACTGCCACTGCTCTAGGTTAACTCAGTAAGCTTGGAACATAGGCAAAGGCATGGGAAGAGATGACTCCGCACCACATTCAAGGGTGTACACACCAGGAACCAAAGATATGTTTGTGCTTGGGAGCCCCTGGTATGTAATTCTTAGTCTGGAGCTATTAAATTGAATTAATTTGTAATTACCTACAGAGTGCTTAGCTGGCATATCAGCTATTTTGCCTCAGTAAGGATTTATTGCACTTCTGTTGTTACATGGTACAGCGTTAGTTTTATGATAGTACCCAGATGAACAAGACATGATCTTTGCTCTTTATATACTTGCCATCTACTGAGTAACATTATGCCCATTAACAGTTGTAGTACAGTAGGTATCACGCTGAAGGCTAAAGCAGAAATGTAAACAAACGGCTGGCTTTGAGACTCTAGAGAACTGTACAGCATGTCTGCAGCAGAAAATAGAAGACTCTTGTCAGCTCTGTTAGGATTTCATTTCCAGGAGAAATTGACCTTTAACTTCTCTTCCAACCTTGTAACTAATTTCCCATCTGTTCATCTTCCTTCCCCTAACAAGAAATCTTAATGTTGGCCAGGTACAGTGGCTCATGCTTATAATCCTAGCACTCTGGAAGGATGAGGGGGATGGATTGCTTGAGTTCAGGAGTTCAAGAACAGCCTGAGCAAGAGTAAGACCCTGTCTCTACTAAAAATAGAAAAACTGACTGGGCCTTGTGGCAGGAACCTGTAGTCCCAGCTATTCAGGAGACTGAAGCAGGAGGATTGTTTGAGCCCAGGAGTTTGATGTCTCTCTGAGCTATGATTTTACAGCACTCTACCCAGGACAACAGAGTGAGGCTCTGTCACAAAAAAAAAAAAAGAAAAGAAAAGAAATCTTACTGTCTCTGGATTGAGACCCTACTATTTACTTTTATATTACGTTCTCTGTGCTTTGGGGCTTCCCTAGACTTAGAATGATCTCAGAGCTTATTCAGTCAGTCCTGTGGTTTCATACACCTTAGAATTACTCCTCATTTTGAAGGTGCCAGCTAAAGATACCCTCTAATCTGCAATGACCCACTATAATACCAGAATCCTTTTATTTCTCTCTTCACTTATGATTGGTATGTGCTTTGACATGTTTTACAACCCCTCAGAACAAATGATGCAATGTTCTAGAAATCTGGGGAAGAGATGTAGGGAAAGAAAAGGCCCAATGTGAGATCGAAGCCCATATTTTCCAGCGGAGGACAGTCAAACTAATTAACTAACTTTCTTTCTTTCTCTTTCTTTTTTCTTTTTCTTTCTTTCTTTCTTTTTATTTTTTGGAGACAAGAGTCTCACTTGTTGCCCTCGGTAGAGTGATCTGGTGTCACAGCTCACAGCAACCTCAAACACTTGGGCTCAAGCAATTCTCTTGTCTCAGCCCCCAGTAGCTGGGACTATAGGTGCCTGCTACAATGCCCAGCCATTTTTAGAGATGGGGTCTTGCTTTTGCTAAGGCTGGTCTTGAACCTATGAGCTCAAGCAGTCTACCCACCTTGGCCTCCCAGAGTGCTAGGATTACAGGCATGAGTTACCAAACCTGGCCTCAAACTTTCTTTAGAATTAGAGATCCTCTACAAACCCTAGAAAGACTTGGAATAATCTATTTTGCTGTCCCATCCATTTCATCAAGTTTTACCTCAGTGAATTATGTGAATGCTAGGAGCTAACAACCCGTGCTAAGCTCACCTCTTTCTTTTTAAGACCCAGAGCTCACATTATCTTTTTCTTTTCTGATCCCCAAACAGCCTCATTTATTCCAGCCTGGCTGGAAATGCCATGGGAGCTGGCAGATAGCACCTCTCTCCCTTTCAACCAAAATGGAGCCAATCTGTGGGTGTTAATTCCTTTCTTTATCACCTGCTGATCCACAATGCCATCTCTTCCCTTGGGTCCTTTTGTCACTTAGCTGGAAGAGCTAGCATGGATATCTTAGTATAAGCAATGATACTGAAAGAGACTGTTCCAGGTGGGTGACTAAGGTCCTTTTGGAGTGTTGTTGAGACTCCCTGGGCATGTTTCTTTTGGCCAGTTGTTGAATGTCCCCCCAAAGCTAGACATTCATTCTATAACCACTTGCTCTATCCTGTAAAGGTAGTTTCTGTGCTACTGAGTTTATCCCTGAGTTTATCATAGGCCCAGCTCACTCCAGCTGTATTCCATGCAGGGGGGGCCCATCTTCTTACTCTCTCAAGCTGTGGGGTTCCTACTGTCTTTAGGGGATTCCTGGCAAACAGACTCATGATTTTTACTCTGTGGCTCATGGCTGATAAAGGAAAAGCCAAAAATATTCTGTGCTAAAGCAGAAAATTTAACTAGTCTGGTATACAAAGGAATAGAGGGAAAGCTGGATAGAAGGTACTTGTTGAAGTTCCCTTGGGAATAAGAGTTCTATATAAGGAAGAGGAATGTACACTAAACATATGAGGAAAATATTTATTTTTATTAGTAATACAGCTAGACAGGTGCATTTTCTCCAGAATCTGCCATATTGACATGTTGCCAATGGCTGTGTTTTACAATATTTGCTGATTTTCCACACAGCAAGATTTCACAACTGTCTCTTTATTGTGGTTTCTCTTTGACTACTAACATAAATGAAAGGAATGACATGAAAATATCCATAGTAACTCCTGCTTTGTTTTTTTTCACCCAGGCAAATACCTCTGAGACTGTGACAATTCTACAGTTGCATTTAAAATTATCCCAAACATTGCCCTTCATACTGAACTGGCAAAAGAGTTGTAGAAAAATAGAATTTAGTAACTCAAGCTCAGATTTGGCCACACGTATTAGATCCACTTGCAAAATATGGAGGCTATGAATATGGTATTTCAAATGTGCTAAACAAAACAAGGCAAATACCCCTAAGAACATTTATTTTATACCAAGTACTCTTCTGAGCACTTCTCACATATTAATTTACTTAATCATTACAACATTCCAGCAATATGTTATTAATACTTGTTTTTATAGATGAGGACACTGAGGCTAAAGAGAGATGGAGTAATTTGTCCAAAACCACAGCTGGTACTTGACAAAGTGGGAATTGGAACTAAGGCAGTCCAGCTTTAAATTGGGACTTTTCAAACAGAAACCATTACAGGATGTTGGTGATTTTTTTTGTTGGTAGAAAAACAGGCCTAAATCTAAATCTGTCTTTAAGACAAAAAAAGGTAATTTGTTAGCTCACAAGACTGCTACTGGGAAGGGGGCTACAGATTCTGTTATATTCTTGTTGCAACTCCTTTCCCCTAGAAAGGAGGCCCTGTAGAAGAATTATATTCCCAAACATGAATCCTCAAGAGGTAATTACACTGTTGCCATCCCATTGAGAAGGAGGCTAGGGCGGTGATTACATTCCAAAACAAAGCTGTTTGGGTATAATTGCGCTGTGCTGCTCTTATCAGTCTGGGGAAGGCAGGCCTCTGGTCTCCATCCTCATTTGTTTTTGAGATGGAATCCGAATAGCATTCAATTAATAGTCAAGACCCAGGCACAGGGAAGTCAGCCAAAAGAGCCAACAAGACATTAGCTTGCTATTGGCATTTTCCTTCCTCTGAAGTTTTCCAGACCTTTAAGTATCAGCAAATTTGGGGCAGGGGAGCCCATCTGGGAAACTGTATTTGGCTAATGAAGGTATAGAGACCCCTCTTTAGAAATTATACCCCTCAATGGTCGTTGTGCATAGCAGAGAGATGGATGGGTGGCAATGAAGTTTTCCTCTTCCATCAGCAGCTTTCACTCTATCAAAAGATAGTCCTTCTTTCACATATTTCTTGGAGACATCTAGCATATACACATACACCACAAACATTTATATGTTTATATTTATGTATGTATTCTGTAGTTGTGGACTAAAAACTCCCTCTGACTCTAGTGAGATAATAAGGCTGACTTTGGTTAAATGTCAGCAATAATCTCTAGATCTGGACTAGAAGAAGAAATAAAACAAATTTAATTATTCTGTTTTATGATTCAGAGAACAGAAAACTGCCAGTGACCTCTTAGGCATACTCATTACACTAGAGCAAAGAAGGAAAAGATGGGTGTTACTGGATTGAGGGTTACATAGCCCTTAGAAGTAGTGTAGCCTTTACTGTTATTTATGTCAGTCAACTTTTACTGCTGAACAGACCACCCTAAAATGTAGTGATTTAAGACAGCATTTATTTTTTCTCACAATTCTCCAGGTCCAGTGTGTCGTTCATCTGGTCTGGGCCACTTAGCTACTCTCTGTTGTCGGTTGATGGCTTGGCTGGACATGATGGTTTTGGATGGTACAGTAGGTAGAATAATGATTTGCCAAAGAGGTGCACATTTTAATTCCTAGAATCTGTGAATAATGTTACTTTATGTGATCACTATTTGTGTTATTCAGAGAGAAATGAATTTAGAAATGACATCCAAGTAAGAATCTGGACCCTGGTTTTCTAGACAGCATTTCAGAGAAAGTACCTTTTCTCTTTCTCTGGATGTTTTCTGGATGTAGCCCTCTATTTCTGTGTGCTGGAGGGTAAAAAGATGTGCAAAAGAGCTCTGTGGGTGGTTGCGCCCCTTGGGGCCAAATGTATTTCTGAGTAGGAGTAAGACTGACAGAATTAACTGTGCAAGCACTTACTAATTGGCTGTAAGTGAACCTGTACCGATGGCATCATTTATAATCCACAGCTCTTTTAACAGAAGCAATTCAGAGGATAAGTTCCTGAAAACTAAGGCAGAAGATCTTTGTGTGCCCAATTACTGTGGCACATTATGCTTGTAGCAGTGGTTGGAAGAAGCTAGAATTCAGTTCTTCTTAAGTATAGGACTTAGCTGTTGCTTGGCCTTTTTGATAAGATTGGTTAAAACCCCCCAGCTACTTGGGAGGCTGAGGCAAGAGAATCACTTAAGCCCAGGAGTTGGAGGTTGCTGTGAGCTATGATGTCACAGCACTCTACCCAGGGCAACATCTTGAGGCTCTGTCTCAAAAGAAAAAAAAAAGATTGGTTAAAAACCATTTTATGGGCTCTAAAAGAGAATGCGTGGATTGGACCTCAAGTCACATACAGATGATAAGGTCTTCACCAGTCATTCTTTTAGTACTTCCTTGATGTCCTTTCAGAGCCATCTCAGTGGCTAACGGGATAGGGACTCTGCTGTTGATAAACGCTGGATTTTGTCCCAGTTGCATTCAAAACAGTATTGCTTGTGTACAAGAAAGATGTATTCTTATTGTTGGAGATTTAACCTGGCTTTGGCAAGAGCTTCATGATGAAGTGCTTTCAGTGTTTAGCCAAATTTCATGAAGTGATGATGAGGCCGAAAGGGGCTGCTCCCACAGTTTGAAGTGTGTGTGTGTAGGGGGTGGGGGTTCAGGCCTGTTTGCTGCCAGCAAGTGAAGTGGCATGCTCAGCTTAGCCTGGAATGGGTGAAATGTAGTTTGCAGTCCCAGGAGGGGATGTTGCAGTGGTGCATCAAGAGGAGGAGTAGTGCTGAGAATGGAATTGTACAGACTATAATCTAAAGAGGCAGAGATGCTCCCCAAAGAAAATGAGGCCTAATCTCTTATTGTTTGAGAAGAGTTAGGATTTGGAGTGATATGATTTAGTCAGTGTCCTCTCTTTCTTCTGCCTTTGGTACTTGGGTCCTTTTTACCTGCTACCTTTCCCTTTCATCTGTCATGAGGCTATTTACTTTTTTGTTTTTAATTTATTTTATTTTATTTTTTATTTTTTATTTCTTTTTGAGACAGTCTCACTTTGTCACCCTCAGTAGAGTACTGTGGCATCATAGCTCACAGCAACCTCAAACTCTTGGGCTCAAGTGATCGATCCTCTTGCCTCAGGCTCCCAAGTACCTGGGATGACAGGTGCCTGCCACAAAGCCCGGCTATTTTTAGAGACAGGGTCTTGCTATTGCTTAGGCTGGTCTCAAACCCATGAGCTCAGGCAGTCTGCCCCCCTCAGCCTTCCAGAGTACTAGGATTACAGGTGTGAGTTTATTTTATTTTTTTGGGTCTCACTCTGTCACTCTGGGTAGAGTGCCATGCTGTCAGCCTAGCTCCTAGCAACCTCAACCTTCTGGGCTCAAGCCATCATCCTGCCTTTCCGAATAGCTGGGATTACAGGCACCTACCATGATGCCTGGCTAATTTTTCTATCTTTAGGACAGAAAAGTGCTAGGATTATGGGCGTGAGCCTCAGTGCAGAGCCTCAGCATTTAAACAGAATTTGAACTTGATTTTCTTCAAGGCAGAACCAATAGAGCTAACATAGGAGCTAATTGAGAGCTTATAAAAGCTACAATGTGTTTCTTGGTCTAAATATTTTTATTGATTGTGGTTAAAATTTATATAGCTTATTAAGTAAACTAATTATAGGTGAAAATATGTGAAAAGCTCAAGTAAGATGTTTCAAGCTCCCAGCTTCTATACTCCCATGTTTTGGGCTGAGGGATGAGACCATAGGGACAACTTAGGAACACGTGCTATGGAGCAGTTCCAGCTGTTGTAATCTGTGTCTTACCTAGGGACAATGTTAAGATCCTGTGGGATAGAAGGAGCAGCGGCACCATAGCACTGCACCACTGGTTGGTTTCACAATCTTTTTTTTTTTGAGGCAGAGTTTCACTTTGTCATCTTCAGTAGAGTGTTGTGGTGTCATGGCTCACAGCAACCTCAAACTCCTGGGCTTAAGCAATTCACTTGCCTGAGACTCCTGAGTAGCTGGGACTATAGGCACCCGCCACAAAACTGAGCTATTTTGTAGAGATGAGGTCTTGCTCTGGCTCAGGCTGGTCTCAAACCTGTGAGCTCAGGGAAGCCACCCGCCTCAGCCTCTCAGAGTGCTAGAATTATGGGCATGAACCACTGCGCCCAGCCCTGGCTTGAGAATCTTTAGAGGCTTCCCCACTGCTGTCTTCCAAACCCCAAGCTACCCCTAAAACTATACCATGTAGATGAAAAACAATGTTTGCGGTCAGTGCCTGTGACTCAAAGTAGTAGGGTGCTGGCCCCATATGCCGGCAGTTGCAGGTTCAAACCCAGCCCCAGCCAAAAACTGCAAAAAAACCCCAAACAAACAACAACAACAACAACAACAACAACAACAACAAAAACCAACACAGCAGTGTTTGCTTTTCTGGTGGTTTCAAGACAAGTAACCTGTCTTCACCCTGCCTATTCAACTACCGACCCCGAGACTTATTTATAGATTCCCCCCCTCCCCCGTTTTGAGATGGGGGCTGGTCTTGACTTTCTGGGCTGTATCAATCACTGATAAAATTTTTGAGCTGCTACAGGGTGGAAGTAATTATAGAGGAATTGTCCATAGAATTTGGGGAAAACATACTGAAGGAAACCCTGACTGGCTATTTTTGCACCTCACCTTCATGTATGTGATTTATCCCTTTCTTCATTTCTAGGTACTCTGTGTTGTAGGTTTGGTTTGTGTGGACTTTATTAGTCTTTGTTTTCAGGCACCAAGCAGAGCTCCTTACCTTTTCCTTTGTGTTACCAGCATCTCCCCATTATGAGAGAGGGAATTTTTTCTGAATGGCTAATGCAGCTATGGAGAAGGACAGTGTTCTTTTCTGACTGGAGAAAAGAGTTTAGACATCCTGGAAAAAATAATCCTAGTCTTGGTATTTCAAGGGTATTCTTTATTTCAAGCTGTCTGCTTTCTTTGCCCTTCTTTGTTTTGAATACCACATTTTCCCGTGGAACAGATCTGAGACTTAAATGTAAAAGGGAAAAAGCATGTGGTCAGAACCTATGGAATTCTTATCTCAAGAGCTAAGCCATGTTGAGTGCAAGTAGACTATTTGACATTTTACAATGTTATATGACTCATAACTTTTGTGTGGAGAGCATAACTGAAACAAATTATCCAGCTGGGAATGGCCTTGGGGCGCTATGTCTAGAGGAAAGTGCTGGAATTTTGAGTCCTTAGGCCATCTAATTTTGGCAAATTGAATTATCCTCAGGGCTCCTCTTATATCTTCCCATCTTCCTTTGTCATTGGGCAGTCTGTGATGGGGGGATTTGTGTGTGAATGTATGTGTGTGCGCGTGGGCGCACACAAAGAAATGGACTCAATCAAAGAATATATTGAACTACTACATTTAGGATTAAGGTCCAATCTACTTCCCAATAGAGTTAACGTAGGAGCTAATTGAGAGCTTACAAAAGTCACAAAATGTTTCTTGGCCTAAATATTTCTTTTTTTGTTGTTGTTGCAGGTTTTTTTTGGGCAGGGCGGGGTTTGAACCCACCACCTCTGGTATATGGGGCTGGCACCCTACTCCTTGAGCCACAGGTGCCACCCGCCTAAATATTTCTATAAGAAGAGTATGCCCTTGGACAGCGCCTGTAGCTCAGTGAGTAGGGTGCTGGCCCCATATACTGAGGGTGGCAGGTTCAAACCCAGCCCTGGCTGAACTGCAACAAAAAAATTGCCTGTCCTTGTGGTGGGCGCCTGTAGTCCTAGCTACTTGGGAGGCTGAGGCAAGAGAATCTCCTAAGCCCAGGAACTGGAGGTTGCTGTGAGCTGTGACGCTACGGCACTGAGGGTGACAGTGAAACTATCTCTGCAAAAAAAAAGTGTGTGCCCATTTCTTTTTCAACGTAGAGCCTGAACATTACATTGTTGAATATTTTGCTTGTTTTCTCCTTTGGCTTTGATGTTCTTAAATGCTGAACATCAGGAAATGTCATAGAGAGGAACCACACGACCTTCTTACAAGAAACCAAAGACTTGAATTCTTCTCTTCTCTCATGGTTAATACATTGTATTCCAAGTTATAGGTAGCATTGGCCATGGAGCCTGCCTGTCCAGTAGGTTCACTGAATTTTGAAGTTAGTTAGGTGGTCGTTCTGCTTGGCGGAAGGACCTGAAATACCTTTTCTGTTTATAAGCCCCACCCATCATTTAAAATGTATTCAATTCATCCCTTTCATTTTCTCTGCTCATCTCCTCTTTGTGTTCTCAGGATGATCTCATGGGAACGATCCTCTTCATGCTGTAGTTATCTGTGGACTTTCTCAGGCTGAGTCTCAAATCGACATTTCCCAACCATATACTGTGTTCCTTTTCTTTTGACTTTCTTGCTTTCTTTCTTTCTTTCTTTCTTTTTTTTTTTTTTTACTTTCTTGAATTTGCTTTTTTCACCTCTCTGGCTCTGATACGGTTTATATGCCCTCAGGGTCCCAATACTGCATTTCTCTCTTGAACCTAGTATTACTGCTAGCCATAGGGGAAAATCTACAATGAACCCTTTATGGATTTTCCCCCTCTGCCTAACAGCGAGTATGGCTGCCTTGGAACAAAGAGTAGAATTTGGGTGTAAAAACTGGGATCTCTATTTATATTTGAGAAGTGCATAAATGGATCTGTTCCTATCAGTCATTTGCCTCAGAGTAATTATTCATTTATTCTCTTATTCATTGGAAAATATTTATACCCAGTTCTAATATTTACTAACTTCATAAAATTTATCAGCCAGGAAAAAGACTAAACCTGATTGTAATACTGCATTCATTGCTATCTGATGAATGGTTTAGCTTTCAAGTTTGTGTGTAATACATTCATTGGAATATACTTAATTGAGTACTACTATGTGCTAGTTCCTACACTAAGTGCTGGGGATTTATACCAGAAAAGAATTAAGTTGTCTTCATTTAGAATCCTTCCAAGATCAATGATTATTTTCTTGTCATTTAGTACTTTAAATTACTATTATTATTCTGCAACTAGAAGTCCTGGATTTTATCTGATTCCTCATCCCTGGTCTTTGTATCACTCTGTCACAATTCCCCCAGGTTATCAGGAAGTTAATTAACTTTGTTCTAACACAGGACTTTATCCAAAGATGTCACTACAGTATTCATCCTGTTAGAGAATATGTTACAAAAATTCAAGTTATCACCTCTCTAGTTTTCCCCCATAAGCTTTTTTAGGAAAGTCTAGTATCTTTCCAGCTTTGACTTTATTAGATGAGGTCAGTTGTCTCTTCTTGGCTATCACAGAGGCTGTCATTTTGACATGACACAGGAGGATGTAGTCCTTAATGAGTGCCCTTGGCACTACTTGTCAGTTGCTTATTTCCCAGTGATGTTGCCTTAAAGTATTAATTAACCACTAAATTCAAGTTGACCTCTTTTTTTTTTTTTTTTTTCTTTGCAGTTTTTGGCCGAGGCTGGGTTTTGAACCCGCCACCTATGGCATATAGGGCCACCCTCAAGTTGTCCTCTTAATTGAGGAGGCTTTTGCTTTCCTGAAGGCAGACTGACTTTTTTTTTTTTTTTTTGAGACAGAGTCTCAAGCTGTCCCCCCCTGGGTAGAGTGCTATGGCATCACAGCTCACAGCAACCTCCAACTCCTGGGCTCAAGCGATTCTCTTGCCTCCTCCTTCCAAGTAGCTGGGACTACAGGTGCCTGCCACAATGCCCGGCTACTTTTTGGTTGCAGCCGTCATTGATTGGCGGGCCCGGGCTGGATTCAAACCCGCCAGCTCAGGTATGTGGCTGATGCCTTAGCCACTTGAACTGCAGGCACCGAGCCCAGACTGACTTTTCTTATGTGACCTAGCACACTGGTATGCCAGCAAGTTTTGATCAGTGTGTAAAACCCACGTTTACTAAAACTGTTATTATAGTATCAAGTTGATTTTGAGATTGAGCCAGTCATACCTTGTGTTCGGGAGTGGGATATAAATTGGTAGGAGTAAGGGGTAAGAGCCTGGTGCCAAAGAGCAAGACTGTTTCCGGAACATGGGAGAAGTTTGCCTGGTGAGTAGGTGAGCGAATACAGGGCAGGAAAAACAGTCTGTTCAGTGACACAATGCCAAAGGCCACCAGATAGGATGTAGGGGAAAATTTCTCACTATTACAGTGACTGCCTTTTTATCATTGCTAACTTTACTGTTGAGTATTTTAATCCCTTCAGAATAAACTTTTTAAGAAATCCAGTCTCCAAATGTGTGTTATCAACACAAAGATTGAGAACTGCTGATCTTATGTTTTAGAAAATTAACTACAAGGCTGGGCACTGTGGCTCATGCCTGTAATCCTAGCACACTGGGAAGCCGGGGCGGGTGGATTGCTTGAGCTCGAGTTCAAGACCAGTCTGCGCAAGTGTGAGACCCCATCTCTAAAAACTAGCCCAGTGTTGCGACAGGTGCCTCTAGTCCCAGTTACTTGGGATCCTGAGGCAAGAGGATCGACTCAGCCCCAGAGTTTGAGGTTGCTATAAACTATGAGGTCACAGCGCTCTACCAAGGGCAACAGAGTAAGTCTTTGTTTCAAAAAACAAACAAACAAACAAACAAACAAAAAACTACAAGTTGACAGCCAGGTTGTTCTCATCCTTGTTCCTTCAGGAATTCACTTATGATTTGGGTGAGTCATTTAATGTCTGTCCACTTGACAAGTCAGAGTGTGATGCTTACCTCCATGTTCCTTCCAGGGATTAAGTGCGAAAAATTCGCAAAGCACTCTTAACTTCCTTTGAAAAGGGTATTATCTGAAGTCAAAAGGAATAAAATCAGATATATGCCTTAGCACCCAGGTTATTTGCAGTGCCTGAACTACTTGAGACAAGCTGGGGCTGCCAACTTTAGATGTTCCAGTGACAAGTACACCTCAATGCTATAAGACAGGCTCAGATGACTGAAAAGGATTTACCCCAGTTTAATAAAAGGAGCTACTAAACAACATCTGAGTTGTACTAGACATCTTTGGGACATAAAGTAAATACTTGTTGAACTAAATAGATGGAGGTGGTCACAGCTGCAATAAGGAGGAGGTAGGGCTTCTCCGGGATTTGTACATAATCTTTTCACGGGCTGAATGTAGCTCATGAAGTGTCCTTTCACATCCTGGCTATTATTTTGATTTCAGCTTCTCTTAGAATTTGTCAGCCAAAGATCTTAGGCCACTCACAGCTCCTTTGTAAAAGCTAATGTGGATATGAAATGAGGCATCAATTAAGGAATAAATGGAAATTTATTCCTTAACCCTTTGGGAGGATTAAAAATGCCAACATAGTCTTTAAGATATATCTGATAAAGCAAATATTAAATATCAAATTTATTACTGACTTGGGGAGAGATCATATTGCTTAATAGTAAGGACAGCTGAATTCAAATTTCATCTAACCTCTTACTAACTGAATGACCATGGACAAGTTGTTTAGCTTGATCGGAGCCTCCGTTTCCTCTCATTTGTAAAACAGGGATTGAATAAAGCCTTTTAGCAACAGCCCATCAAAAATTACCAGCCCTTCACCCACACACTTTCCATGTCTGTTCTCTGTTTTATATTTTTCCATGATACTTAACATAATTAAACATGCTATGTGGTAAAGTTACTAGTTATCTTCCTTCTCTTCTCCCTAAAACAGTGGTTCTCAACTTTTCTAATGCCATGGCTCTTTAATACAGTTCCTGTGGGTCACGACCCACAGGTTGAGAACCGCTGAATGTAGTTTTCTATGAAGGTAGGAATTTTTTGTCTATTTTGTTCATTTTCTGGCAAGTAATAAGCACTCAAATATTTGTCTAATGAGTAAATAAACTTTGTTTAGGGTAGTTGTGAAAATTGAGATCTTTTAAAGTGCTTATTGTGGCACTTGACACATAATAAACATTAGAAATGGTAGCTTTCCATGGCTGTAAGTAAGATAACATAAGTTTTACTCTCCTGAGCACAGTAGTTCACAACTGCAATCCCAGCACTTTGGGAAGCCTAGAGGTGGTGGTGGGGGGGGG
>CAUYPK010130667.1:0-37910 GCA_963574355.1 Loris lydekkerianus
TCAGTTGTAGCCACTCGGAGCAGTTCCTTTACATGAGTGTCAGTCAGAATGGACCTGTGCTTTGATTTCACGTGTTTCCCCCCTGGGGGCGGGACTACGCGCTCAGAGATCTCTCCTCAGAGGTCCCTCCTCAGAAGCAGCATAACAAAATCCAATCTTGGCAAAGAGCCACAGTATACAAAATAATGATAACAGGCAAAGAGCTGCATTCATTTTGGCCGGGAGCCGCACGCGACTCGAGAGCCGCGTGTTCGCCACCCCTGGTCTATTTTTACTATAGCTTGTTTACCCATTCACCTGCTGAATGATATTCTGGTTACTTCCAAGCTTGAGCAATTATGAATGAAGCTGATATAGACATCTATTTGCAGGTTTTTGTGTGGACACAAGTTTTCAATTCATTGAGTAAATAAGAGCTATTTCTGGTAAGGACATATTTAAATCTCCAAGAAATTGCCAAACTATCTTCCAAAGTGGCTAAACTAGTTTGTTTTTCATGCAATTGAATGAGAATTTCTGTTGCTTTGTATCCTGACCAGCATTTGGTGTTGTCAGTATTGTAGGTTTTAGCCAGTCTAATTGGCATATAGTGGTATCTCATTGTTATTTCAATTTGCAATTCACTAATGAATATAATGTTGAATATCTTTTCATGTTGACTTTTATCTGCATATATTTTTAATGAGGTGTCTGTTTAGGTATCTTGCCTAGTGTTTAATTAGTTGGTGTGTTTTTCTTCTTGTTGGCCTTTGATTGTTCTTTGTAATTTTGGATAACAGTCCTTTGTGGATATGTGTTTTGTAAATATTTTCTCTCAGTCTGTGTCTCTTTTCTCATTCTCCTGACATTGTCTTTCACAGAGTGTAAGTTTTTAATTTTAATGAACTCAAACTTACCAGCTATTTCTTTTATAGATCATACTTTTGATGTTTTATCTAAAAGGCCATCGCTATACCCAAGGTTACCTAGGTTTTCTGCTGTGTTATCTTTTAGGAGTTTTGAGGTTTTATGATCCATTTTGAGTTAATATTTTGTGAAAAGTGAGGCTCTGTCTTGGTTAATGGTTTTGTCCACAGCTGAAAGGATGACCTTCATTCTGGGGTACTGCCTTTGCTCCTGTGTCAATCAGGAGCCTTCACGCAGGTCTGTTTCTGGACTGTCTCTTCTCTTCCATGCATCTGTCTGTTCTCTCCCCGGGATCACATTGTGTTGATTACTATAGCTTTGTGTTAAGTCTTGAAGTCAATTAGTGTCGACCTTTGGACTTGGTTCTTCTCCTTCAATATTGAATCGTCTATTCTTTGTCTTTTGCCTCTTTGTATAAACTTTAGAGTATAAACATTTTGATATCCACAAGATCCCTTGCTTGAATTTTGATTGGGCTTTAGTTGATATATAGATCAAAATGGGAGGAACTGACGTTTTGATAATATTGGGTCTTTCTATCCATAATAGAAAGATACAGATATATCCATTGAAATATCTCTCCATTTATTTAGTTTTTCTTTGATGTGTTTTATAACTTTTTGTTTAAGAAGTCTTTATTTAAGAAGTCCAGTGCGCATGTGTCCTCTGGCAGACATGAAAGAGGCTTACGCTCTCCTTTTGAAAGATTTGGTCAAGTATTTCTAAATAAGTATTTGCAAATAACTGAGCTTCAGGGAAAGTTTTTGCTGTCTAACTTGTTTTTTACAGCATTAGTCTTTTAAATTGACACAGATATTTGCATATATTGAATACTTGAATATTTTTATTATTATACTCCTTAGTATGATTCAGAGGAAAACAGAACTTTAGATGTTTCGGATTCTGAAAAAGTGTAATCTTCTACCTCTCTTGTTTAGCCCTGTTTTTATCACTATATTTAATTAAAAGAAACGATTAGGATTCACATCTATTTGTGAAATAAACAGCACCTTTCAGTGCGGTTATTTTAATTATCTTCTTTTCAAAATAGTGTATCTAGTATTTTCACTCTTTTTATCATACAGCCTTACTATACTCTAAATTCCAGTCTGAGTTTCTAAATTTGAATCTCCCGTTTATGTTTTAGAAGACGATGATTAATTGTATATTAGGAACTTTAAAACTTACTTTGTGAACGGTGCCTGTGGCTCAAAGGAGTAGAGCACCAGCGCCATATGCTGGAAGTGGCAGGTTCAAACCCAGCCCTGGCCAAAAACTGTGGAAAAAAAAAAAAAACAAACAAAACTTGGTACTTGACCTGATATCAGATTTTTAATTAATTTATTTTTTATTAAATTATAAACACATAGATCATGTATACATTAATGCATGTATAGGGTACAATGTGCTGATTTCGTGTAGAATTAGGAACACTTACATCACACTGGTTAATATACACTTGATCTTATTTACTTAATTATTGTGTTAAGACATTTATACTCTATACTTAATAGATCCGACATGTACTTTTGCTTTATGCACCATAGGTGTGATCCCAAATTTAGCTGTATTGTTTTCTCTACAAAATCAATCACATTCTATGAGACAGGCACCATATGCATATATTTTTCTACCTAGCAGGCATGCTATTATTTTAGATATAAACTCTACTTATCAAGACTATTCACTTCTTTCTTGTTTTCAATAGGCATTCTCTACTTAAAATGCTACCTTCTCTAAGAGTCCTCAATGGTGATCTGCTGAACCCTTATTCAGAAGACCACACTGAAGAACACTATCAATCAGAATTAGCACCTTTCCTAACACTTTGTCAGTCCCAGATTCAAGAATTCAACTTACTAATTGAAAACTATATCACTGGGAAAGGGTAAGATAGTTATCTTCTCCTTGTTGTACTTAAAATAAATAATGTAATTTATTCATATGATATTAAAAAATTATGATTAACAAACATACTTTGTGTATTGTGGATAGTGTACCTTTAAAAAATCTGGGCATTATTTTTTTATTCTTTAAAATATTCTAATATTCTTTTTAAACATAATTATTTCAGTGAATGTTAAAATGTTAGATAAAGGAAAGCATGAGAGCTTTTAGACAGGAGGCAAACAGTTTCATTAATCATCAATAAATAAGTCATATATTTATTATGGGCAAGACTATCCTCAAACAATTCACAGATTAACATAAGAGAAAATTAAATGAACAGTTATAATGGAGTAAAGCAAGTTCTATATCATATAATGCTTGTCACATATTGAGGTATCATAGCACACATATGTTTACATGTTAAGAAGGGAGCACAGGAGAGAAGCAGTTAACACTCAGCCATATTCAGAGGAAAGAAGTTGAGAATAGTTAAAATCAAATTTTGAAGAAAGAAAACTTTTTATTACCCACCTTGAATACTGAATGTACTACTATGGTAATAAATGGATTCTAATTGATATTTTTGTAAACATATTTTAAAATTTGTATTGCTTTAGAAAATGCACATAGAAATGGAAAATGAGTTCACATTTTTTCATTAATGATGACTCTCCACTGTATCTGGAATAATCATCTTGTGTCAAAAGGTCCAAGCTTCATTACTTAATTATGTGTTTACTGTTATACTCTCATACATAATTGTCCTATATAAAAGTTGGTTTTATGCTTAAGCATTTTTGAATATTAGTCTATTCATGTTTTTAAAAACACATCTGATTATGATTGTTATAATTACTTTTAACAGTAAGATTATTTACATTTATCTTTCTGTAAGCATGAATTAATATTTCCTTGTTTGTGTTTAGGAATGTATAATTTTGCATGACATCTCTTCTGTTGAATTTAGATTCTAATTATTATTGTTGCTACTTAAGTTTCATCATAGCATTGAAAATGGAAAGTTCACTGTATTTTGTATATTTAATTTGTAAAGTGATGGTGAATCACACCCCTAACAATGAAGATTTTATATTCTAATATTGAATTGAAGCTTTTTTACATTATCAACTATAAAAATAAATGAAATACAGAATATCAAAATTATATTGGAGTGCCTATACTAATGTCTAATGATTACCTCGTGAACATAGTAACTATTGCATCACTACATTTTAGGAAACAATCACAATTTTCCTTTTGTTTGTTATGATTAAACCTTTATATTTTGTGTACTGCATTGTTTTAGGGAAAAACCTTATCTAACTGCTATATATTAAAAACAGCCAGAAAGTGTAAATAGTAAATAAATAAAAGTGTTAAAAAATAAAATGGAAATAAAGATAAATAAAGGGTCACCAAGAGTAAGACTTGCACAAGCACACAGTCCTTTACATTTATTACTGAGAGCTTCAAATCTAGAAAACATGCATATGATTAATTACATAATTCTTAATATCCAAAAGATAGAAATCCAATAATTGTTCAAGAGAATCATAGCCATTTATGTCTTAAAGCATTTAAATTCTCTGTAATAGATTACTTTTCCAGGGAAAAATGGGAATAAAACTTTCCCATAATAGAAGTTCTTTGTTTAAAAGTCCAATACAAATATTTTGTGTGGCAAAAGTCAATATAGAAAGCACTTTAAACTTTATTTCATAAATAACTTTTCCAAATTTGGGCAGCCATGATTTCTCATGTTTAGGGTAGTAAAAGCGTGGATTTTTCTCATTCATTTGTACCAAAAATACCTAGAATAAAAATGGTCTTAAAACTTCCAGACATTTTGTCTGGACTGGTAGATCTAAATTAACTAAACAAATATTTTCAAATTTTGTTAGAAATAGATTTATTTTTATATAAACAACTAGAAATAATTTAGAATGAATGTTATAGTAGAGTTGAATGTTCGTTTTAGGCTACATGGTATAAATTTTAAAACCTATACAAGTTTTAATGTTTACTGATATAATTCTTACTGTTAAATGTCCTCATTGTGTTATTTGTTCAGAAATGTATCCACGTTGGATATGGCAGAAAATCTCTGTGACTATTATAAGAAATTGATGGCACTTAGTAATGAATGCCGACATGCACATGAACGTGAGAATGTCAATATAACCAAAAGAGAAGAGTCAGAAGTCCAGCAAACCCCCAGCAGTGACAGCATTCTGCCCAGTAGACTTTTCTCTAAGGCAAAGGAAGATACAGGAGAGTCACCTGATATTTCTGAAAAATGGATGAACTCTGGCTCCAGTTATTCTGCATTACGCAGCTTCTCCACATGTGAAGGTTTGGAAGGAAGAAATCAAGAAAAATTAGTAACCCAGAAGAGAGATGACATCAAAGCAAGCAGTATTCCCACCAAAAGAATCCCTTTTATGGAAAAAATAATGGCAAATTCCCTGCTAAAGAATCACCAAAATACTGAACATAGTGAGAAAATGTGAGTTCTAAATCATTTCTCTTTAATAGGTGCATATTTACTATTGTTAATGGATTATCTTAATCAATGGTACCAAATAACTTGCTAAAGAATTTAAATCACTATTATATTCTTATTAATTTCTTTAATTATGTTTTCATAATATGAACAAATTATTAATTACAG
Organism: Loris lydekkerianus; assembly: GCA_963574355.1. Lineage (NCBI taxonomy): Eukaryota > Metazoa > Chordata > Mammalia > Primates > Lorisidae > Loris > Loris lydekkerianus. The sequence continues at coordinate 5,468 of CAUYPK010130667.1, forward strand.
TGCAAATTATTTGGTTGAATTTTGGCATATTCTGTTTCATATTCTAGCAGTAAATTTAAAATGAGTAGATGTGAAATTATTTTTTATGCCTTTCAATTTTTGAATAATCAAAATGATATTTAAACAAATACAATACTGGCTGGCGCCTGTGGCTCAAGGGAGTAGGGCACTGGCCCCATATGCTGGAGGTGGTGAGTTCAAACCCAGCCCCGGCCAAAAAGTGTAAAAAAAATACAATACTGCATTCTAAAATAATTTTAAAATACATATAAATGACTAGGCAATTTTATTTTTCAATGTACCTATCCATTTGCTATTTATTTGCTCATCAATCTAGTAAACATTTAATAAGCATTAAATACCTGTGCAAGTATTAAGCTTCTGTGTCAAGCTAATAACAGGAAAACATTGGTCCAATTCAGTTTCTCTTGCAATGACTGGTACTAAATAAGGCAGAAGTCAGAAAATCAGGGTCCTGAATCCTGCTGTGCTAAGTCTTCCATCAGAAGTTGTCAGTACACGTAGTAATTTCTGAAAGCTATGTTAAATAGTTTGCTGAAAGTAAGATGTATTTACCCATGTGTCTTTTAGATACTTATTAAAAGTGGCTTTAATATTTCCTGATTTATGTTTTACAGATTATTACATTTGTATGATTTGCTCCAAATAGGCAGATGTTATTGAAATTTCATGTAAACGCTTAGAACTTCTTAAGCAATCGTAAATAAAATAGCCGAAGGAAAATAGGAAGTTAGAAAAAGTGAAAAATACAGATAAATTAAAGACCCAAACAACAAAGGGGAAAGAAAATGTGAACCCTGAATCTTGGTCATCCAGGGATTTAGGAGATTCACTTTTAGTTGTACTGTGTATGGGAATTTCCTAAGCATGATTTACATGTGTTCTTATGCTGTGGACATTTTTGACAGTATGATTTTTGCTAAAATAAACAAATAAATATAGTGATAACGGTGATGATGATGATTATGATAAAGCTATTTTCCTAACATGAAGAGCCCTTCACATTTGGGAAACCCTGAAGTTAACCTTTACCTGATTTCAATGCACTGAAAAGCAGTCCATGCTTTGTGTCATTGAAGGAAACATCCTTTGTCTACTTTTTGTCCCCCACCCCCAAATGTGGAAAATTTTGATTATATTAGACAGAGGAATTCAAAAAATTAATGACTTTAGAAGAAATCCAGAATTCCATTCAGTGAAAATTGTTAAGTATCTAGAAAAGGAGAAGGTGCTGTCTTATTTTAGATGTGTTATCTCACAAGCCTTTCATTTTTTTGTAAATATTGCGAATTATTTCCTTTCTCACCCAAAGTTCCTACTATTGTGTTCTGAAATCCACTAATATATTTGTGTTTAAGAGATAAAAGAATTAATGGATGATTGCATGACTGATGTGTATTAAGTCCACAGCAACATTTATAGGGTCTGTTTACCCTAGAATGAAATGATCTGTTGTAACATAAACACTTGTTATTTCCAAATATTAGAAGTACAAGTATTTTATCTGAGATTACAAGTTTTAGTTATTAACTTCAATTTTTGATTCATAGCAAAATAGATTGAAAGTTTCTACCGGCTTTAAGTAGACTGATGATGGTGGTGAGGATGATAATGACGGCAATAATGACAATAATTAAGCAAAATAATAATAGAAGTGGTTACATTATCCTTTTGTAATTTCCCTCAAATTTATTACAAAAAAAAAAGAGAAATAAAAACTGTAGTTTAGTAGTTTATTTATTAATTCACTTTGGTTTAAACTCAATAAATGAAGAATTTCAGTGGGTTTGGCAATTATACAAGCACTGAAAACATTGGGGAATGGAGATAGGCCAAGAATCCCTTTTCCTCCATACACCTTTTAAACCAAAATTGGGAATTTTGAAGAGATTAAGATGTACTCTGTGCTTTGATAATATTCCTATGATAATATGAGTAAAGAATGGAAAACATTTGTAAGTAGGAGGAGTTAAATGACTGAACACATTGCAAGCTCAATTATGTTTAAAGTACATAATTTGCTCATGTTTCTGGGCAACCAAGAGGAATATGGAAAACACACAGCGTTGACAGTGCCTGCAAATGGCCAATAGACATGAAAGGTATGAGCTAGGGAAATGTTAGAATTTACTACTGGGTTTGTAAGAGTGTGATTTAAATATTTGTCTGTGGGCAGGGAAGAAAGTGAAGCTAGTAAGCACCTGATACTGTCCTTCCTTTTACAGTGAAGGAGACCTCCCTCATCTTACTCTCCAAGGCTAGTATCTCTTCTATGAATGACATTTTATCCACTCTTTCCAAGTCAACATTGGCAGCTACATTTGTCTTCTCTCTTCTGCACCATCACTTTTTGACCCTGTCTCTGGACTCTCTGCACAAATACCTCAGTAACACACAAAATTTCTGTAATAGCTCACTCCTTAATAAAAACAAACAAAACGCCCTTGTACTCACATCTCTCTCTAAACTACTAGCCCATTTCTCTCCTTCATATTTGAGGATTTCAATGCTATTTTTACTTCTATAACTGAGTTAAATAAAAGACATTGTCTTATTTTTAAATCATACTTTATGTGGTCCATGTTTAACATATAGCTTACAAAGACCCTTTATCTGCAGCTATGTATTTATGGATAATAAAAATGTTTTCTCTTCTTACAGGACAGCAGCTGTGATGATCCAGTCTTACTGGCGTGGTTACACTGTACGCAGAAAGATTCCGTTCTCCACAAGGCTACATACTGCCAGAAAAGGACCCCTGACAAATCTGTGTATCACAAATCAGACTGTTTTAAAGAAATTAAAAAGAGATAATGTTGTGAATATCCAAGACCAGAGAGAGAAGTCTGCTATTCTTATTCAGGTTATTTTCAATCTTTTGGTAACACAGTCATAATAATAAGATGTATTAGTCATTTTTGTGGGTTATTCTATAGAGAAAACATCCCCCAAATCTCAGTGACTTACAATTACCTATACTTCTTTCTTACTCATATGACTCATTAGCTGCTATTTGGCTGTGGCTCTGTTTAATATTTATAGTGAAAACATAGTCCTTAAACCAGAAATACTGTTTTAATGAGTATCAAGGTGAACTACACAACCATATTTTAAATATGTTATCAAATGTATCATTTGTTGCCTCTACTAACATTTTATTAGCCAAAACAAGTCTTACTTGGCCTAATTAATAGCCGTTTCTACAAGTATGTCCAAAGATCTACCAAAATAATTGGTAAAGTCCTTGAAATACTATTTTATTTAAAAATTTTAAAAAGCAAGTAATTAATAGACTTGACTCAACCTCATCAAACTAGCATTTGAAATGAAGTTCAAATGAATCACATTCATCTTTGTATTAATTCACTCATCATTGTTTTTTTAGAGCATATGATTTGTCAAGTACTATTGTAGGCTCAGGAAATAAAACTTCAAATAAAACAGATGAGATTTGTGCCCTGATGGAATTCACATTCTTGTGGAAAAGACAAAAACTAAATAAATACATAAAATAAAATACATAAAATAAATACATAAAATATAAGAATGTCTGTAGAAATTCTTAGTATTATACCTGAATGAATGATAGTAATTAACCAATTCATTCAGCAAATATTGACACAAACATCTTACTAGGTTACATTATGTTGGAATATGCAGATAATAAATACATTAGGTATAAGTACTAATGGGAATATATATAAATCAGAAAAATTGGTATGGGGATATCAAAGGGACATTATCATTTTAGATAGGATAGATATTGAAGCCAGGAAAAGTGACACTGGAATGAGAGACCAAGGCACTGGATATCTGGGGGAAGAATATTCCAGACCAAGTAATACCAAATCCAAATTCCCTGATTTAGTAACACATCTAGCGTGCACAAAAAGCAGCAAGAAGCCAGCTTGACTGGACAGTGACAAAGTGGGGAAGAGTAGGACAGATGACAGATCATCGCAAAGACTTTGGCTTTTACTCCTAATCAACATTGGAGTAATTTGAACGGTGGACTACATGGTCAAGTTTACTTTACGTTGCAGTTATACTGTTGGAGGGCAGGGGTAGAAGCAGCAGAATCGGGAGGCCATTTCAATGATTCAGACAGAAAATAGTGGTAGCATGGCCGAGGATATTTGCTGTGTTGGTGGCAAGAAGGTCACATTGCAGAACGTCAATTTATCTTCAGCGTACATATAAATACTATGGAGGTAGAGCAGACAGTAGCAGTTCATGGGTATGTGGTGCGTGAGAGGTAGGGAAGAGTCAGGAAAGTGCCCAAAGTGTTTGGTATGTGCAACTAGAACAGTCTTAAAGTTAAGAAGAAAGAGATTAACATTTCTCTCAAGTTCCTACCTCTTGCTAATAAGCCAGGCTAGCTCTTTCAGGTTCCCTTTTGGTTTATTGGTGGCCCCCATAATGAGTGCTAGTCAACAGCATGTGAGTGGAAGAGGTGTGTACCATAAAACCTCCCTCGGATGCATCTTGTTATTCTTTTCCCTTTCTGGTTGGATGCATTGAAGACAGCTTTGAGAGCCTGCTTGTTGAAGAGTTTGCAAACTGGACATTTTGTGTAGAGGGACAAGACTGAAAGCATTGCTGAAGAAACTGGCCTTTCTCTTTTTCACTTTCTCATTACAGAGAATACCATCAGCTCTTTGCTCTATTTATGACTACTTTCTCCTATAAAATTAGGTTGTTATTAAAGACCGAGGTATGTCACGTGATCAGGATGACTAGTGAATGCAAGCTACCTAAGAGATAAACATACTACCTTTCTTTTATTAATACCTCTTTCATTTAAGTTTTTTTAAAAATTCTTCTCATTTTAGAGTTCCTTATCTTCCTTATCTTGGCATTTACACTCTCTTGATTACTTGCTTTCTTTCAGAATGTCCTCTTTTCTCTGCTTGCCATTTGAAACTGTTAATGTTCTTGGCTCATACTAACCTCCTTTCTCCATAAATTAGAAGACCCTAAAACTCTCTTGAGAAATTAGAATTTGTTCATAAGAAGGTATAAAACAGAGGAATATTATCTATACTGAAATTTATTTTTAGAGGCAAAAATGTTTAAAATTTAGTCAACTGTATGTTTTTAATTTTATATATTTTTAAATATCACATATTGTTAATAGAAAATGTTAGAAAAAAGGAGGCAAGGAAATTGGGGAAAATAATATTTAATGAGTGCCTATTATGTGACAATCATGTGCCCACTGCATAATTTATGTATATAAATTTTCTAATTTAATTTATATGGAAGTTGCATATAATTTTTATCTTTTCCATTTTATAAATGATTTTTATGGCTAAAAGTAGTGCTAGCAATCATAATTTGAGTTAGAATTTTGTAGTTTAGGTAAAAATAAAGACAGTATCAGTAAAAAGTAGAAAAACATAGTTTAGACAATAGATTAAAAAATGCCGCCCCTGCTGAACACCCAAACCTACCACATGCTTTTCTGGAAATAAGATATCAGTATGTAAATGGAATCTGAAGGCCGCCACATGTGTAAGTGCAAATAAGTTGTAATTCTTCTTGGAAAGTGCCCTAGCATATTCCTTTCTTCAGTGGTAAGGCCATCTTGGGGGAAACTAACATGGGCCTAATGGGTACATGCTACAGAGAAAGTTCGAGAAAGAGTTGAAAAAAAGATATGTTTCAGCGTTTGAAAAGGAAAATTAAATTTTCAGGTCAGATGTGTTGGGTGGGTAAAGGAGTGAAGTTACGGGATACACGTCTTCTTGGTAGGGCCATGCCCAGCCAGTTAGTAGGATAGTTGACTATACCTATTTCTGGAGGCCTGGGATTCTTACAGCTTTGGGGAAGAAAGAAAGCTACATGGAAAAGTTACTTATCACAGAATAGTAAAATAAATCTCCCTTGTACTATATCAGAGAAAGGAGGCTATTGATGAGCATGATCAAAGACTGGGTTAATGAGCCCATAGGTCCACACACAGTGATGTACACAGTGGTGAGAATGAGGCACTATGTGTCTGCCTTTATCTGCATCTTACAACTCCTACCCAGGACTTGAGTCCTGGGAATATTGTTGGCAAAAGAGACTATAGCACAGCACCAGTGGGAGCAGGGTGCATGGAAGAAAGCACTTGTGGGACACTGGAAAAATCTTGCTCCTCTGATTTTGAACCAGAGAAAATGCATAAGGAATATAATTTAGGCTATTCATTTTTCCACAAAAATTTTACCCTTAATTTGGTGACCCATAGCATACATTGTGCATATGTATTCAAATGTTAACTGTACAGTGCATGGTTCTAGGGATAACTACTTAAAATGGCAATCCCTCCCCCAGGGCTCCCCCTCCCCTGTCACTAATTTATTTTTGTCTATAGAATTCACTTACCATACAATATATTTTCCTTATCTATTCTGTTTATTTTTGATCTGTACTCCATTAGAATGGAAAGTCTGTGTGCAGAGATTTTTGTCTCTTTTAGCCACTGCTCTATCTTCTGTGAATAGCATGTAATAGACATTCAATGCATTTCAAAATCCATGTTACTTATTTACTGCCCCAGGTTGGTCTACAAGTCACGTGGCAGAATGCTGTTCCTTTGCGTCAGGAATAGGGATCATTCTACATATTCATCATTGTTGGAAATTATGCATAACAACCAATAAAAGAAGCTTGATAGGTCATCATCTGTGAATTTCTAAGCATTATATTACAGAATATTTCAAATATATAGAAAAGCTCCAAAATAACCATGTACTCACCTTCAACATGAGTTAAACTACTGGCTTTGTTGACTGTTATAACCAATTCTTGTCTCCTCCTCATCACAGCATTACTTTGCAAGTCATTCCTTTCCTTCATAAATATTTTAGTATGAATGTCTGTAAGACCTATTACTTTAAATATAGCAACATTGCTATCTCAATAATGGCAATTGCTTTTCAATATTACTAAATACCATTAGTATTCAAATACCCTCTCCCACTTTGTAAATATTTCCTGATTTTTCTTAATCAAAATACAAACAGGGTCATTCATTTTCTTTGGTTTTGTCTGTTACTTAAGAACTACAATAGTTGGCACCCCCCTTATTTTCATGCATTGAAGAAACCAGGTTGTTTTTCTTGTACTATTTCTATTTTCTGAATTTTCCAACTGCATCCTAATGACATTATGTTACATAATTCTTGTCCTCTGGTTTTCTGTAAATTGATGATAAGATCTAAGATCTAAGTCAGTCTTAGTTGGATCTCATTCAGGTTTTATTTTTTATAAAGAATATTTCATGGGTGGTGGTGTGTATTCCACTAATGAGGTACACAATGTCTGCTGACTCTTTTGGAAGTATCAGTGCTCATTGGTAAATATCACCTGGATCCGTTGTTTTATTACTGGCTTGCAAAATGGTGATACTTTAAAACTATTACTCTTTATTTGTTAACTAAAATATATCTATACAAAAAAACTTTGTGGAATCAACTCTTTAGTTACCTTGAGGAGTAGTTTATAGTGGAAAGACAAATGCTTGGTATTTTTTATTTGCTAATTTTTAAATTAATGAGGTCTCCTAGTGTCTTTTGGAGGTCACTGTGATGTATACTATCATAATAAATGCATAAATATTTAAAATATGTGTTTAATTTCACTACAGTTATCATTCTTATTGCTGCTGTAATTGTTCTTTATGTGGCCAATGTTAATCTAAGTTTGCTTTTTTGACACAATCCAGTAGTCTTTAAAACTGTTCTTGCTTTCAAATGTAACCTGATGTTCCACATTCATTTAGCATACATTTTTGTTCATGGCCTGGAATCAGTCATTTCTCTAAAGATCCTTTGTTCCTTTAATGGGAATGATATATAGAGAACCTTATCTGGATTTTAGGAGTGATTTTTGCTGCTGGCATAGTCATTATTTTTAGATTTTTTTTTTTTGGATGAACTTAGCTTTCAAATACATATTTTTCAAGAAAAAAAATATCATGGGTGCATACCAGTATTTTGCAATTATGTTTAGGACTATAGGAATTTGACTTATTTGATTTTACGTTTGCATCTGTGTTTTTTAATAGAAAATCCTGGTTTTAATGACTTTACATAATTGCTTTATTTCCTACTCTGTCTCACTTCCTCAACACTTCTGCTCTGTGTGTGTGGGTGTGTGTGTAGGTGGGTGTATGCACACACACACACACACACACACACACACACATATACACTGTAAATAAACAAAGACAACACAAATGAGAAAAACACGGGCTATTGATTCAGAGCATGCCGTGACAAGGGAGTCAGCCATTATCACTTTTCTTGGGCATAGACTGAAAGATGAAAGAGTGTGGGAAAAGATTATAGTGAAAAAAAAAAGAGAAAACTTAAGGTATGCTCTGATTGGAGGTTTTTGGTATGGGGAATGTAGATAAGTGGAGCCGAGAAATATCATATGTGATTGGTTTAGGAGGCATATTTCATGTTCTCTGGTTGGTCCTGAGTTAGAGTTAGAAGCTAAAACAAGGAAGGCAGGTGATTGTTCAAGTCTTAATCCACTCTTGGCTAATTGCTACAGAGGTAATTTAGAAATTACCTGGATTCTTTTCTGCAGATGAGATGGTTTGGCTCTGTAGACTGACTAAGGTAGAGGACACGGGTGACTTTTTTGTGATATACAGTTTGGTCATTTTTTTAAATTTCACTTTTCTATATATATTTTTCAGAATATATAAATTCCAATATTATTGCTATCAATGGATTACTACAAACAGTTTTCAGGCATCTTTTATAATCAAATTGACCTTTCAATTATACTACAAATGGGTATAGTAGAATAAATCTATTTTAACTAACTTAAAAATAATTTGTGTGCTTATCCCAAAGCAAGAAACATATTTTTATATATTTTAGGTATTTCCTTTGATTTGATACGTATTTAACCTTGTTTTTCAATTAGTTTAAGTATGTATATAATGCCAAAGTCAAACCCAATCAAGGTGGATTTATTAATAGAAATGCTTACCTTCTACAAGATGCTTTCTACCTTGTTTTTTGCCTTTATAGGTAATTAATTTTTAAAGTAATTTATAATTTATAATTTATACATTCATTTTTAAAGTAGATGACTGAATATAAACATATACTTCTCTCTATATATATATTTATGCAATATGTGTGTTTTTATTTATATGTAATTTTTCATAAATAAACAGTAGCATGCAAAACATACTTATTTCTCCCTTAGATTTTATGCTTAGCATGTCCTGAAGCTTATTTCCATCCTTTATATAGAGACATTTATTTTTTAAAAGCTTCTTTCATTTAGAGTTATAATGAGGAAAGCTTTTCCTACTCCAGGATTATTAAGGAGTATGAATGTTTTAACTTCTATTATTTTGTGCATAATTTATTAATATCAAAATTAGTTATTTGTTATGAGCCATGATACTGTCTCACTAATATGGCCATTTATATTGTTTATATTTTCCTAAATGTGCTTTAGCTTATTTCATACATAATCATTTGAAAATTAGCAAAATTGGTTTTCCTTTGAATCTCTTTCTTCTTAGTTTAGAATGGGTCCTGGAGGAATTGTCAGATAATTGATTGGTTGACCTACATGTGCAGCTGAGGGAGTTTTAAAGCTTCTTTTCTGCTTACCACAAAGAAAATCTCTTGAGATTCGGAACTTTAGACACGTGCAGTTGTTTAATTTATCTTGCAGTTTTAAGTGTCACATAAAGTTCAAAAAACAGATTATTGAGCCATTAAACTAGAGTCTAAGATGTTTTATCTTCCTAATGGGATAACATCAAGAATCTGGTTTGGGATTTGATCTATAACCTTGTATAACATACTTTAAATTTTTGTTTAGGCAGTTTGGAAGGGCTTTATTTTGCGAAAGAAACTGACAACAGCTCTAGAGGCTATTAAAGATGAAGAATCTGAAGAAGAATATGAAGAAATAGATTTAAAGGATTTTACATTTGATGAAGTAAGTACCAGCTACAACATACAAATACTGGTCTTGAAATATTTTTATAGTACACGATTATGGAGCTAGACCAGTTTCGGAGGTGTTCATCCTATTTTAAAACTAAATTGCACATTGTTTTTTCAAATAACAGTAAAGAATATCTGACTAATCCCTAGCCCTGCAAGCTGGTACAATGTGTAATGGCAGTTGTGGAATATTTACAAGAGTACCTTTGTACCCTTCAACCAGATTCACTAGAGGGTAATATCTTACTTAACTACAATTTAATGACCAAAATTAGGGAACTGACATTGACACAAAGCTATGATCCAGTCAACCTCATTCAATCGGAACATTGTCCTATTAATGTCTTGTTTACAGTCTGAGATCCAAGACAGGATTACAGGTTATATTCAGTTGTCATTTTCATTAGTCTTTTTAAAAATGAACAGTGCCTTGGTTTTTCTTTGTGTTTTACAGACTTTATTCTGTGGAAGAGTAGTGATAAATTATTTTGTACAATATCTCTGAATTTGTGGTGTTTACATTAGATTCAGGATGTGTTATTTTTGTCAAAAATACAGCAGAGCTGACATTTCATTCTTCTTAAGGCATCACAACAGGACGGTGATGAAATTTTTAATGGTGTGACATTATCCTAAACTGCATTTGGATTACATATGCAATTATAAATGCATTGCCTTAAACCCTTTTTTGTAAGTGGATAGGATGTTAATTAATATACTACAACAGACATATCGAACAGAACTTCTAAAATTCTATATATAATCAAATGGTAATTATTTTAGAAAGTATCCTGTATCAAGCAAATATGAAGCACACAGATATTCTCCTTATTTTTATGCATCTATCTGTATAATTTTTTTTTTAAGTTCTACTTATCTTTTCATTTTATTTATTTATTTATTTATTTTTAGAGACAGAGTCTCACTTTATCACCCTTGGTAGAGTGTTGTGGTGTCACAGCTCACAGCAACCTCCAACTCCTGGACTTAGGTGATTCTCTTCCCTCAGCCTCCCGAGTAGCTGGGACTACAGGTGCCCACCACAACACATGGCTATTTTTTGTTGCAGTTTGGCGGGGGCCGGGTTGGAACCCGCCACTCTCAGTATATGGAGTCGGCGCCCTACCCTCTGAGCCACAGACGCCGCTCTCTACTTACTTTTATCTTTCTTAAAATTTGATCATGTGGCACATGCCTATGTCTCGCACTTTGAGATTCTGAGGCAGGAGAATCAATCACTTGAAGCTGGGCTTTTGGGACCAGGCTGAGCAATATGTCTCTATAAAAGGAAAACGAAATAAATTTTATTTGAGTCATATATTACTGATGTCATATTACATATTAGATATGGTAATGAAGACCTAGTTAAATTTTGTAGCATTTAATTTAGGCCCATCAGTTGTAAACAGAATGTGATGGCGGGAGATTAAACCTATGAAGATTCAGTAGTTCACCACAATATTGGATTTTTTAGAAGTGCAATAAACTGAGGCATACTGGGACATCACTTCCAAAGTAAAGCATAAATTATTACTTCTTATAGTTTCTACCACTAGGAAAGAAAACTTAGATTCCATAGACTGCACAGTCCGTGCTTTGTAATACTGTTTCTGCTTTAAGAATGGCTCGGAGCAGGGACTATCTCTATAGCAGATCCAGGCTGCATTAACAAAAATTGCATCAAGTGTATACACTCGGTTATGAAATAATTCAAAAAGTTGTAAGGATGCATTTTTTATCTCTAAATCAACTTCAAGTTCTTTGACTAAATGCCTTCTCACAATAACTGGTATAATAATTAATCTCTAATGATTTTCATGTATTTAAATTAAATGAAATTAATTGTAATTAATGTATTGAAATAATTATGAGATTAGAATGTAAATGGTATTACTACATAGCCTAGCTCTAAGAGTTAGATGTGGTCTTATGGTTGTATATATTCATATGTAGCACATCAATGATAATTTTGACATTACATAGTACAATATTTTTCAAAAGTTAATCAGAAGACAAAATCTATTTTTTATATTTTTCTGTATTTTTTCTATAAAACTTAATTAATTAGAAATCTCCAAATTTTACTGCATTACTGATTTATGTGTTCATGAAAATTACATTAATAAAACTAGGAAGATGAAGCTGTTATAAAAGACAGAACACTATTAATCCTATCTAAATTATTTTCCTAAGTATAGTCAGGCCATACTCAAAAAGAGGCCTTTAAAAATTTAACATTATTTCGGTAAGATTGGAAACTGCTTTTTTTGAAATTTTCTACCAAGCAAGATTCTAGAAATGTCAGGAGTAACTGACATTTGGTTTCATTGATGTATAGATAGTGTAATCATAAAATATGCAACTATTTAACACACTCTCAAATATTTGTTAGCATTGAACTATTTCTTCCTGGAAATTTCCTCATCAAGTCAGTTATTTATTTTTAGGAAAAAATAGTTTTTACTTATCTTTAATAAAATAGCTCTTGAGAAGAATTTAATCACTTAAAAAATACACTTTTATATGCAAAATATGTCCAATTCACCCACTTTCCTTTGTAAATTTCCATCTGATGTTTTTCAAAATTACATGTAATTTACCTGATTTTAGAAGAGATGAGAGAATTGGAACCTACTTACCTCAAGGGACAGAATTTTTTAACAAACAAACTTTATATATGGAAAATACTATTTCCTGATGGCTTGTATTAACGAAAGACCAGTTTCCACTATTTTTAATCTGATAGTACTGACTAAAATAAAATTTGCAAAGCTTTTCAGAATATCTGCATTATCGAAAAAAGGAAAAAAAACATGAAGACTTTCTTTACAGTGGTTTTTCACAATTTTTGGTAAGATTTATTCTTTGGTTTTGATGTTTTCTGCTATTATGTATCGTAATATATAGAAATGCAATTTATTTTTATTTACCTTGCATTTAGCCACATTAAGTACTTACTAATTTTTATAGTTGATCTTTCAAGTCTTTTATATATTCTGTGAGCACAATCATGTCACCTGAGAATAACAAAAGTTGTTTTTCTTTTCTTTTTTTCTTTTTTTTTTTTTTTTTTTTTAACCAATTCTTATCATTTATTTTTCTTGCCCGAGTGTCTTGATTACTATTTCTAGTGCACTGTTGAATGATGGTGATATTAGCAAATATCCTTTGTAGTTCATGGTCTCAGGGTGAAGCTTTCAATATTTCACTACAAAGTAAAACGTTTCCTGTAGATTCCTTATTAAAACTCTTTCTGGTTTAATAAAGTTATATTCTTTAGCATCTTACAGGTAAAGAAGATGATGATGTTGCTCCTGATTCTATATGTGATTTGAATTTTATCCAATTCATTTTACTTCAACTAATATTGATTTTCAAACATTAAATATTATGCAACCAATTTAACTATAATGTATTATTGTCCTTTTTACATATCACTGGATTTGATTTGCTAATGTATTATTTAGAATTTTTGCACTTGCATTCAAGAAGTTGAGCTGGTAAATTTTTTCATTGTCCTGTTTGCTATTTCTGTGTTTTCATTTGAGGAATGTCTATTCAAATTCTTAGCTCATTCTAAATGATTAGTTTATTTGTCTGCTTGTTATTTGGTTGTTTGAGATTTGGGGTATTAACCCCCCTTATCAGATGAATAGGTTTGCAAATATTTTATCCTATTCTATAGGTCATATATTTACTCTGCTGATTGTTTTCTTTACTGTGCTAGACCTTTTAATTTGATTAATCCCATTTATCTGTTTTTGCTTTTGTTGTCTATATATCCTTTGAGGATCGTAGTCAAAAAAATAATTGCCCAATCCAATATTGTGGAATGTTCTGTGTTTTAATGTGCATGTTTCCTGTTGACTATCTGGTAGTTTGTTAATCATCCTTCTTCCTTAATGATTTTTAGTCTACCTATTGAATTAATAACTTGAGTTATTCTGTTTTTAGTTTGGTAATTTCTACTTGATCAATTTTAAACTTCCATTTAAATGTTGGCGTTTTCTATAGTTTCCTCTATTTTCTTGAACAGATTAAGTATGCTATTTTCAAACTTTGTCACTTCATGCAATACCTGAGTCACCTGAAGATTTGTTTCTACTGGCTGTTTATCTCTAGGCTTTGTGGTCAGTGGATTCTCTCTCTAGTGTGTAATCATTGATTAAGTCTGACTGCATGATAGATATAGAAATAGATACAGGTGTAGATAAAGGATAAATACCCTAGAATATATTTTTTGCTCTAAAGAACATTTAATTTCATTCTAGCAGGCAAAGATTGTATAGGCAGAGATGCTTTTGAGACTATTTTCAGCCTTAGTTACAGCTGTGTGTCTGTTTCTGGTTTCTTTTAGAACTGAACCAATCTGGTGTCTCAACTGAAAGCCTAGGATAGTCACCAGGTTACTTTCATTTTATTTGTGATTTCTACTTTCTTCTTCCACAGCACCAGGTGACAATACATTTCTTCTTAGCTCGGTAGTACCCAGCTGTTGCTATTCACATGTGTACTACTTGAAGTTGGCAAACGCATGAAGGGAAATTGTGTACATGGCTCTGAGATCGCATTTGGTTTGTTCTTTCCTCTTTGGGATCTTGGTCTTTCAATCCTAACTGCCTTGGCATCCCTGTACTTCAATTTCTGTCTTTTTATATCAATGAAACTGCTGTAAGCACACCTCAGATTAATGGTTGAAATTTCTTTCTTATTGATCATATTGCCAATTTCCTTGATGGAAAATGTGTAATGAAACACAGCATTCACATTGGCCTGGAAGCTACCCTCGGGATCTTGTCTCCTAGAGTTCTGGCTACTTTAATTGCTCTTCAATGCCTTCAGCATCTTTTTCTTTTTAAATGATGCTTTTTAGAATATTTGTAAGTAATGTCAGAAGTATCTTCATTCTAATTCAAGCTGCGTCACCATCATTATTTTTGTAAGTGAATATTTTAATAGTCAGTGATCATCTTAAATCTTTTAGATAGTGTGCTTACCTCAGTGAACACAAGAAACAAGCTTCTTGACCTCACAGGAGTTGCATTGTACTTGGAGTGACAGATAGTGAACACCTATGTAAAAAAACAGTGTACTATAGGTATTTAAAACTACTATAAAAATATTGAAAATTTAGGGGTAGAGCGTAGTGTTTAATCAGATGATCAAGAGAAGGCCTGTATGAGATGTGATATTTACATAAACTTGTGAAAGTAAAGTGAGGGAATAAAACATAAACTATTATTAGGCTAAGTGAAAGGCAAGTATCTAATGCTCGAAATAGGAACTCAGTGTATTAAAGGCACAGGTAGTTTCAGGGTTCACATTTTCTTTCCCCTTTGTTGTTTAGGTCTTTAATTTATCTGCATTTTTCACTTTTTCTAACTTCCTATTTTCCTTTGGCTATTTTATTTACGATTGATTAAGAAGTTCTAAGTGTTTACATGAAACTTCAATAACATTTGCCTATTTGGAGCAAAGCATACACATTTAATAATTTTAGAGGAGAAAAAAATAGAGGAACTAATCAGAACAATAGCTGTAGTTCAGTCCACATAGGCCTAGAATATGATGTCAATCATTGTGGATTTTACTTCTAATGTGATAGAAAGTTATTACTGGGTTTCAAATAAAGGAGTTAAATGTTATTATAAGTGGAAGGCTTTGCTTACAATGTATACATTATAGTTTGGGGGAGCTAGTAGTTAAAACCAGTACCAATTAGCAAAATATTGTTATTTTTTCTTCCTTTGATCTGTTTACCCCTTTTCTATTGCCATTATTCTATTTTAAAATCATTTTACTTTCCTTTCTTTTTGACTTTGGCAATGTTAATCACAATGTGTCTAGAGATGCCTGTTTGCACTGATTTGTGCAGGGATTTTGAAACTATCTGGTTAATATCCTAATTTCTGCATCTCTGCCAATGCTTGGAAAATTCTCCACCATCATGCCCTGAAGTAAAGATGTCACGCTCTTAGTGCTCCATTCTTCTCCTTCAGGAATCTCTATGGTTTATAAATTGCTGTGTTTTGGTATAGTCCCACAGCTCTCTCCACGATAGTTCTGCCTCTGCTCTCTTCTGCCTCTTTTAATGTTTGGGTTGGTGTAGAAGTCTTGCCTTTGGTTTCTGAGATTCTTCCTTCTCCATGTTCTGCTCCATTGCTGAGATTCTCTACTGTGTTTCAAAACTCCTTCGATGCCTCTTTTAACTCCTGGAGCTCTGCTATATCTTTCCTAATTAAGTCCAGATCCTTGGTGACTTTGTCTTTAATTTCACTGATTTCTTGAGATAGTTGTTGGACTTCTTTTTGGATTTCTTTTTTCATCTTCTCCTCAATTCCATTCATCTTAGTTGTCATCCATATTTTTAATTCTCTTATTGTCATTTCAAAAATTTCTCTATGGATGACATTTCAGCTGTATCTCCCTTGAAATCTCTTGGGGGAGCTGATCTTCTATGAGTTTTTGTGTTTCCAGGGTTCTTCTGCTGATTCCTCCCATGTATATTTTTCACTTTAACTTAATTTATTACTTTCTTATTTTTTTTATTAATTACACTTTTTAAGTTGGAATGTTGGATTGTCCCTAAATTATTTTTAAGAAATAACCTGGTTAGAGTCCTCTAGGTAGCACCCAGGAGACCTGTTTAGAAACTAAAACTGTCAGGCTGAAACCAGATCTAGAGGTCCCAGGATATGGAACTCACCCCTTCCATTCTCCACTGACTGAGCACATGAGCTGCTGCTTATGCCTGTGACCCAATACACAGGCTCCCAAAGCTCCCCCTCGAGGCCCTAGAGTCTGAGGTCTCTGAGAATCAACCTTGCAATCTCCAGGTTGGGGCTGGGGGCAGGATCCCCAGGTGACCACAGAGAACTTAAACCAATCAACAAGAACAGAGCAAACAATCCCATGTGTAAGTGGGCTAGAGATATGAACAGAACCTTCTGTGAAGAAAACAGATCAATGCCCAACAAACACATGAAAAAATGCTCATTGTCCCTAATTGTTGGAGAAACACAAATCAAAACCATCCTGAGATAGCACCTAACCCCAGTGAGAATAGTCCACATCACAAAATTCTAAAGCTGCAGATAGATGTTGGCATGGATGTAGAGAGACAGAAACACTTTTAAACTGTTGGTAAGACTGCAAACTAATACAGCCCCTATAGAAACAAGTATGCAGAATCCTCAAAAGCTAAAAGTATACTTTCCGTTCAATCCTGCAGTCCCACTACTAGGTATCTACCCAGAAGAACAAAAAACCATTTTATCATAAGGACAATAGCACTAAAATGTTGACTGCAGCTAAATTCACAATCACCAAGACACGGAATCAGCCCAAGAGCCCATCAAGTCATTGTATGGATTAATAAACTGTGGCATATGTACATCACAGAATACTATTCAGCCATAAAAAGACGGAGACTTTACATCTTTTGTATTGACCTGGATGGAGCTGAAGGACATTCTTCTTAGTAAAATATCACAAGAACAGAAAATCAAGCATACAATGTACTCAATTCTAATGTGAAGACGGTAGATATCTCTCCCTCACATAAGAGAAAAAGACAATTAAATTCAAGTGGAGGGTGGGAGAGGTGGGAATTGGTAAACTCACTTAAAGGGCACAAAATAAGGGTCTTCAGCACACACCCTGGGAAAAGGGCCCAACTAAAACTTGAACTATACCCAACAAACACTGACAGTGTAACCTAATCATTTGTACCCTAATATGAATGTGAAATAAAAAATTAAAAAGTAGAAAAAAATTTTTTAAATCATCTTGCAACTTCACAGAACATAATAAAATTACCAAATCATCCCTGTATTTTTTATTCCTCTCTCACATGCTCTACAAACAGATAAATACAAAACTTACCTAACCAGGGATTCTCTTCTTTCTCCTCTTTAGTGAAAATTGGTGTCTTTTAGATTAAGCCTGATGGATTTTTAAGACATGTCTTAATGTAACTATATAAAATGTATTCAGATTTGTTGTTTCCCTTCCAGCCAACAGATACTGGGTCCTTACGATATGACAAGCACCAATGCTTGGCGTCAAGGTAGCTAAATACACAGAAGTAACATGGCCTCCAGTTTCGGGGGGTGCCAGAAATATATTTGGATTTTTTTCAGTGAATTATATTTTTTATGAGAAAAGTATATAAAATTGTCTTGATAAATTAGCCAGAATCCAAAAGCCTACATCAATCTGCCATGAACGTTTCCATTATAATTATTTCTTGCCTCTTTGAAATGTGATTTTCTTTAACAAATGGTTTACCATGGAGACACTGATAACCAGCAGTCATTTTGTTTTAGTTTTATTAACTATAATTTACCTTAGTTTATTGAATTCTAAGAACCATGAAGCTCTGAGATTTTATCCTGCATGCAGTCTAACAAGTTAGGCTGCCACACTTTCAGGATGCTGTAGATGAAATGAAACTAACAGGTCAGAGACAAAAGCACTTACCTGTCATCACAACAGGCAACAGTTCTAATACTTTGCCCCAAGTTCCATAGGGCAATATCTGAAGTATTCCTGTCTAGTAATCTCTCGCGTAGGAAATCCCGTGTCTTGTAAAGAGCTGTTAGCAACTCTTCTCATCTTATGCTCCAAAGAAGCTGTATCTTTACCTTACTGGACCATAAACAATCGTTTTCTCCTCTATCCAAAAGAAAGTAAGACAGTGTCTGTCTTACTAGTCTGTTAGTCTTATGAAAATCTTGGAGATGGCATTCTGAACAAAAGCTGTCATAATTCATGCAAAAATCTGAGAGCCACGGAGAATCGCCTCCTGACAATATCCATTCCTTGTTTCCATATGGCAAATTTTCTCAGAAGTAGAAGACCCCTCCGGTGGCCACTCTGAATAATCTGACTAGCCAGAAACAAAATCCATTAGCTGTGCATCACAATCATTTAGTTATGGTTACTGGCAATAGTCCAGGGGGATTTCTCCTTAAATTTTGGTACCGATCTTCCCACCAGGCTTGAAGCTTTATTTAATTCAGATATTGCTATTACGCAATATTGTTTCTCAAGGAGGAAGTATGAGGCAATTCTGCCATCCAATGTATCCCTGGCCAGTGAGTCAAAGTTGATGTGAATGCTTTCCGGGTCATAGTGGTGTTTTCTTAGGCACTTAAAGGTATTTTTTGATCATGACACCTTTTAAGTGCTATTTGCCACCCCGTGGTGGGATGACTCAAAATGAGAGTGAAGAAATATCCAGAGGTATTTTATAAGAGAGATGCAGGATCTGGGGCCACCCCTACTGTCATGATAGCCTTCTTGGCAAAGTTAGATAAACTACTATCAAATTTTGGTTAAAGCCCCCTAGAAGAGGACAGACCCAGGACTAAGTTAAATTTATGGTTTTATTCAACTTAAAATTAAATTAAGCTGGGAGAGCCTCATATTTCCTGTATGGAGTGATGCTTCAGGGACAGTTTAAAAGACAAAAAGACCACTTTTTCTAGGATCTAAGTTGTTCCTTTCAAAAGTACTGGGTGGTTCAAAATTAGGATGTCCTATTTAAGTAACTATAACTTCACTGTTTTTCTAATCACTCTGTATTCAGACCTATACCCTTCATCTGGAAAATTCAACAACAAAGAACAAGTGCATTTTTATAAATCTTAACTGAGATGAATTTGAATACTCCCATCCTCTTTTGGAGAGGCTGTCCTCTGAGAGTGTGCCAATCATGCTAGTGTATACATGTTGTTAGAAAAAAGAAATATGCTGCCCAGGAATGGTCAGTATAAAATCTTGAGTTGTAAAAATAGGTCTATATTACCCTCTATGAGCTATTTTTTTCTAATCATTACTAGAAAGTGGCTGCCTGAATATGATCCTTCTCTGGAAAGAGCCACATTCATTGATCAAACTGCCTTATCAAGGTGTGTGGACAGAAGGAGGTGATAGAGTCAAATTATCAGTAAAGTGATGAATAGCTTTTGTGATAAAAGGCACAGAGCTGTCAGACTAAAATAGTCTATGCAACTAATTTGAAGGGTAAAATTGTATGCCAAAATTCAGCTGATCAATAATTTCAAAGGTGTCAACAGTGGTAAGGGCTTGAAGTTGTAATCTAATCATCTTTCCAGACGCAGGCAGGGATAAAAATCTGTAAGATAGGACCTCTTCTCCTGTAAGACTAATTGGTCCATTTTTCAGGAGTGGCAAGTTTGGTGTGCATTGGTAACCTCTGCATCAGAAACAGAGCCAGGCCCAATCAAGTGATTTGATTCCAGGTTTTTTTTGTTTTTTTTTTAATGAGAGAATGGGCCCTTACTGTGAGCGTCTGTAGGAGTAACCCAGATAGTTCTATAAGCAGCTGTGATTTGTTTTCCCACTATAAGGGCCCACAGCAGAGTGCCTTAGTCTCCCAGTCTATAGTTTTCTATACAGTAAAACAAACTTATTAATTTCTTTTGTCCTTTCCCAATATTTTTGACTTTTTTAAATTGTTTGGTATTTATTGAGGGTACAAAGAATTAGGTAACACTGATTGCAGTTGTTAGGTAAAGTCTCTTTTGTAATTGTGTCCCACCCGCAAGAAGTGTGCCGTACACTGTGACCCTCCCCACCTTCCTCCTCTACTCCGCCCTCTCTCTCATTCTCTACCTCCCACCTTGTATTAGCTCATCTACCGCCTTCATATTACAATTGAGTACATTGGATTCCTGCTTCTCTATTCTTGTGATGCTTTACTAAGAAGAATGTGTTCCACCTCCATCCAGGTTAATACAAAAGATGTAAAGCCTCCGTTGTTTTTAGTGGCTGTATAATATTTCATGGTGTACAAATATCACAGCTTGTTAATTTATTCCTGGGTTGGTGGGCATTTAAGTTGTTTTCAAAATTTGGCAATTGTAAATTGAACTGCAGTAAACAGTCTAGTGCAAATGTCCTTAATGATAAAAGGATTTTTTTTTTTTTTTTTTCCGGGTAGATGCCTAATAATGGGATTGCAGGATCAAATGGGAGGTCTAATTTGAGTTCTTTGAAGATTCTCAATACTTCCTTCCAAAGAGGTTGTATTAGCCTGCAGTCCCATCAGCAGTGTAAAAGTGTTCCTTTCTCTCCACATCCACACCAGAATCTGCAGCTTTGATCTTTTCTGTTGTGGGCTATTTTGACTGGGGTTAGGTGATATCGCAGGGTGATTCTTTTTTTGTTCGTTTTGGAGATAGAGTCTCACTATGTTGTCCCTGGTAGAGTGTCATGGCATCACAGCTCACTGCAACTTTGGGCTTAAGCAATTCTCTTGCCTTAGCTTCCCAAGTAGCTGGGACTAAAGGCAACTGCCATTTTTTTTTTTTTTTTTTTTTTTGTAGAGACAGAGTCTCACCTTATCACCCTCAGTAGAGTGCTGTGGTGTCACACAGCTCACAGCAACCTCCAACTCTTGGGCTTAGACAATTCTCTTGCCTCAGCCTCCCAAGTAGCTGGGATTACAGGCGCCCACCACAACACCCAGCTATTTTTTTGTTGCGGTTTGGCTGGGCCGTGTTTGAACCCACCACCCTCAGCATATGAGGCCAGCACCCTACCCAATGAGCCACAGGCACCACCCTGACTGGCCATTTTTTTTGTTGCAGTTGTCATTGTTTAGCAGGCCTGGGCAGGGATGGAACCCACCAGCCTTTGTTTATGTGGCCAGCACCCCAACCACTGAGCCCAGGCACTGAGCCATCAGTTGGTTTTATGTGCATTTCTCTGATGATCAGGGACGATGAGCATTTTCCAAATACTTGTTAGCCATTCATCTATCTTCATCAGAGAAGGTTATGTTCATATCTCTTGCCCAGAGGTACACGGGATTGTTTACTCTTTTTCTATTGATTAATTTGAGTTCTCTGTAGATTCTAGTTATCAACCCTTTGTCAGATTGATACCTTGAAAATATATTTTCCCATTCTGAAGATTGTCTTTTTGCTTTATTTGTTGCCTCCTTAGCTATGCAGAAGCTTTATCAATTTAATTAAATCCCGTTTGTTAATTTTTGTTTTTGTTTAATGGCGATTAAAGTCTTTGTCATAAAATCTTTCTCCAGTCCAACATAATCAAGAGTTTTCCCCACACTTTCTTCTAAGATTTTTATCATTTCATGTCTTAGATTTAAGTCTCTTATCCATCTTGAGTCAATTTTTTAAGGGGTGAAAGGTGCGGGTTAAGTTTCAGTCTTTCACATGTGGTTATTCAGTTCTCCCAGCACCATTTGTTGAATAGGGATTATTTCCCCCCCACTGTGTGTTTTTGTTTTTATCCAAGATCAGATGGAAAGTAGAGACTGGTTTCATCTCTCTTGGTATTCTATTCTATTCCACATGTCTATGTCTTTTTTTGTGCCAATACTATGCTGTTTTGATTACTATGGACTTGTAATATAGCCTGAAGTCTGGTAGGGTGATGCCTCTGACTTTGTTTTTGTTACTAAGAGTAGCTATAGCTATACAGGGTTTGTTAAAGAGCAGCCTGGATAAGAGCAGTAGCCCATCTCTTAGAAACATTATCCAGTCATTGTAGTGCACCTGCAGACCCTGTTACTTGGGAGCCTGAGGCAGGAGCATTGCTTAACCCCGGGGGTTTGAGATTCCTATAGGCTATGATGATGCCACTGCACTTCAGCCTGGATAACAAAGTGAGATCCTGTCTAAAAAAAAAAAAAAAAAAAAATGGTGTAATAATAACAACAATATAAACACACACATATATGTGAAGGAAGTCTTTTTGGTATATAAAGAGTTAATTCAGGCAAAAATGAAAGGTGCTGAGGCAAGATGAGAGGAGTAAGTGATGGAAGTAAAAAAAAAGATCCAATCATCACTTCTAGAATTTCGAGGGCCTATTAGAGGCTAATTTGTGCTTGGAGCCAGTGTGGTTCTAGTGTCATGTGTCAAAATGAAAGGATTATTGCAATGGCATGAAAAATTCACACATATACACACATTATCATTTGTGTTACTTGCATCTCCTCTTTCTGATAGCTTTATTTTCTATTTCTCAAAGTTAGGTCATTGCAGAATTATTTCTTCTCAGATCAAAAAGCCAGATATATGTATATCTGACCAAATGTTCAACTGTGAACATACAGTTACAAATGTATACAAGATCAAGTTCACTTCTATATTACAAGTAAATTTGATAATAATCCTTCATTAACAAAGTTTTCCAGATCTTGGTTATTTGTTAAAGAACATTTGAGCAGAAACAATAAGTAAAATTTGTATAAATTTGCAGGATTAAGCATGATATATTAGCATATATTTTTACAAATAATTCTAGGTTTATAACCCTTAGCCAATTCCCTCCAACATTTTGAGACTTCATTTCCCTCAACATGTTAAATAATGCCAAATATTCTTGATATTAATAATCTTGGATTCATATAAATCATTAGTCTTCTAGTAATATTTTTAGTCATGATTATATAATTACTAAAACCTAATTAATATTTAACATAAAAACTTTTATTTATGCTTCTCAAATTTTTTAAGAGAAGTGGTTAAAGAATTATCCTGAAATCCTATAAAAATTTGTGACTTTACATTCATACGAAGAAAAACTATTATCAAAGTTTTCTATACTTTTAGATATCAGTGCAAAAATAAAATTTCCCCTTGGAGTTTATGTAGCCATTCCAAGGAAGAGCTCTTCCTCCACACCTGTGTGATGTGGTGAAGAGGTCAGTGTGCTTTGGGGGCCTTTGTCCTAAGAGGAAAGAAAACAGCTGGATTTCCAGAGAATACAAAAAGAAGGTGGTTTGGCAGGGTTTTAAGGGGAAAAAAAACATTGTTTGTCTATATAAAAATCAGCGTTTAAGAGTCAGACTCTCGAGCTGGCATCACTGGCCCCGTTACCGTAGCTACTGCTCAGATTGCAAGCAGTTTCCTCTTACAATAGACCAGAACCTCCAGAGTTGACCGCCTCCTACCCAACTTGACCTAGTTCTCATAGACCCATCTTCGTGGAAGTTCCTCATGTGGAATGCCTCTGGATGTTGAACAGTTTGCTGCAGTCTCTTGGGTGGTCAACTCACAGAAATTGTACTCCTTCACATCTTCATGTCTTCTCTACACGTTAGCAGTTTTCACCATAATAAGAACACTAATTTGATTGCAGCTGATATGCTGTGACTCTTGATCTCCCCTGGGATATGACTGGGTTTCTCTTTGTAATTCCAAAAGAAGATTTGAACATCCAAGTTCTGAATCCTGTTTGCAAACAGCAAAATTGCAAAGTAGTAATCCATTTTTTAAAATAGATCAGTTATTACATTTATTTATCTCCCATAATGACCTGAACAGGGAATTCTGTTTGCCCTCCCTGACTTGTAGCCGTTGTTTCTGGACTGCCATTTTCAAACCTACTCTTCCTCTCTGTGATGATGAGAAGGTGGGATGCCAATTTATCTGATGAGAACTCTCTCTCTCTCTCTCCTCTCTTTGTCTCTCTCTCATGCTCTCTCTCTCTCTCTCTCGCTCGCTTTCTCTGCAGTAACAGTATATGCAGTATACATTTTGAAATGTATATACTTTGTGCAATGGCTAAGTCAGACTTATTAATGTGTGAGTTACCTTATGTACTTTTTTGTAATGAGAAGCTTAAAATTTACTTTCTTACTGATTTTTATGACTACAATACACTGTTATTAACTATAGTCATCATGCTGAATAATAGATCTCAGGAACATCTTCCTCCTATCTCACTGACAAATAGCAATTCTTTTGTTTGTTTGCTTGTTTGTTTGACACAGTCTCACTTTGTCACCCTCAGTAGAGTGCTGTGGGCGTCACAGCTTACAGCAACCTCCAACTCTTGGGCTTAAGTGATTCTCTTGCCTCAGCCTTCTGGGTAGCTGGGACCACAGGTGCCTGCCACAAGGCCTGGCTATTTTTTAGAGAAGGGGTTTTGCACTTGGTTAGGCTGGTCTCAAACTGTGAGCTCAGGCAATCCACTCACCTCAGCCTCCCAAAGTGCTAGGATTACAGGCATGAGCCACCACACCTGGAACAAATAGCAATTCTTAAACTAGATCTAATTAAGCGATATTTGTCAATAATTCTCATCTAAAAGGAGTATGACAATGTGCATGCCTAATAGTTGAGCAGAGGCACCCTATTTACATAATATTCAAATAACATGCATTAGATTTAGTTCCTAAGACTAAGTGCTACAGGTAAAAGTCTTTGATTGCGCTGCCTATCTGAGGTCAGCATATCTTAGTCCCCTTTCAGTGGTCTTTCAAAAGGCTATAATACCTATCTACAGCCATCCCTGGGCACATTCTCAGTCTCGTCAAAAGGCAGTCAAGAGACACTGAAATTTTATATAAGGAAAATTATATCTATATCTCCTCATAATATATCCTAATTTTCAGATTACAACTATGTTTGATTATTTTAGAACCTTTAAAAAAACAAATTAATTCATATTCCGATGATCTTTTCTTATAAAGATTTAAAAAATTATAGAACCATAAAAGTTTATTCTAAACTGCATTAGAAAAATAGCACTTCTCCTGCAAAAATAAACAGATGCCTCCCTTTTTGGCAGTTAATAGGTCTAATCCCCTTCTTGTTGGGGCAACTATTTAAAGTCTCTTGCCGAAACACAAATATTTTTTTTCTCTTTTTTCTTTCTGTTTTTTTTTTTATTGTTAAGTCATAGCTGTGTACATTAGTGCAATCGCCTGTACCCTTTCTAACATGCACCATAGATGTGCCCTACCCATTGCCCTCCCTCCACCAAAACCTCCAAAAAAAAAGATTAACTCTTGGTGGCAATTAATGATTAGGGTGAATTTGAATTCTACTGGAGCATTTTGAGTAAGGATAATTATGACAGCAAAAAGGTGAGAAGGGTTTTTGCTTTGTAGGATGCTGTGGTTTGAATATTTGTTCCCAGAAAAACTTGTATTGAAATGTAATTGCCATTGTAACAGTATTAAGAAGGATACCTTTACCAAAATGGTATTGAGGTATTACTACTTTAGCAGTTCATGAGAGGAGAGCAGGCCCCACGTGTTCCATCATCATAGGTAGGGTACTAGTGCCATTAGAAAAGGGTGAGCTCAGCCCCATTTTGCTCTCTCTTGCCCTCTATTTTCTGCCAGGGGTCACACAGCAAGAAGGCCTCCATCAAATGCATTCCCTTGATCTTGGACTTCCCAACCTCCGGAACTATAAAGCAATGTATTTCTTGCCTAGCGGTACTCTGAGAAGTCACAGAAAAGGAAAGAGAAGGATGAGTCATCGGTGATTCTTCAAAATCTAATGATACTGTGAAGCTCCTGGGACCCTGAAAAAAAGCACTGAAATAAGATGTAGACGTAGAATGTTGCAAAATAAAATTGCTGCTTGACACTTATGGCTAGAAGAACCCTGACCAACAGCCTTTGGATTTGTGGATTATACCATGGATCAGTCGGAATCCAGGTGGGACATATCGAATGTAAACATTTTAATCAGAGGAAATTCAATACTGGACACTTTTACAGCAGTGATGTAAGAGCCAAGAAACCCAACAAGAGATGGTGAGCAAACCTGGAGATGAGCAATGAAACCACTACACACCTGGGGCAGTGCGTGGAAGCTGGAACCACAGAGTACCGGGATACTGGGAGCTAGAATCATGGGGAAGACCCGGAAGGGCCAAAGATGTCACTGGAGGCAGAGAGAAGGCAAAAAACACCCTGGCCTTGCTTCTTAGCCTGCCCTTCCATCATTGCCTCCCATCGCCTGGCCAAACCTGCCTACATGTAGAGCACAAGGGAGCTGGGACATATGATTCCCTGTGACACACAGCAGAGGAAGGGCAGGAATGGAGCAGACCCAAGGAAAAAGTGATGCATATGGTCAGCCTCTACCAGCATTACCGACAGAAAGTATTTTAAGTTTTAGAAGATTACTTAAAATACTTTAATGTAGATTAAAATGTTGATATTTCTTCTTCTTACATAACTGTAATATGAACAAAATGGAATTTTCAAATGCTATTGAAAGTGGAGAATTTAATGTTCATTTAATATAGGAGTGCACCTGTTTTCAACTGCTAGAGGAGCCTTCAGTCTACTCCACCACATTTCTGTACCTCATCAGTGTCACCACATGCTTCTTATCTAGCTATCATGAAGCTGAGCATCCACAAAAAGAATAGTTCTGCCATTTTAAACAGAACAGATGCAAAGTTTTCTATGATGTAAGAGTGGGTTTTAAAAGATAATTGCATTCCTTCTCTTCTGTAATTAGAGCTGCATTCTATTTTGTACTCTGCAAATGATTTATGATCTCCTGGCTAGAGGACTGAAAAAGACTCATAATTTTAGATGCTTTGCCTTTGAGTTTCTATGGGTCTCTTGGAAAGTCACTCTGTCAGGCACTGACATAGAAATAACAAATACACCTGGTGTGTAGTTGGGTCAGCATTTGCACCTTGCAGCCTGTCCCAGAGCCCATATTGGGCCCATTATGGCAGGTAGTCAACTGTCTCAGGTAATCTCAGATGTAGGGACATGGAGGAGACTATTAAGATATCCCACAGATTTTTCCAAAGTCACATGTGCTGGTCTCAGGAGAAATTGGGTGAGTGAGGTTATTCTAAGGCTCCTTCTGAACAAAGATGCTAGAACAGCTATCAACAATGAAAGATAAAGAGCTGTCTGGTATCCAAATGGGAGGTGGGAGTGAGCAGTGGCCAGGCATGTGGGGTTTGGTTACTTTGACTTGCCTGCTTAGGTGTTTTACTTACATCTGAGAGGTTTCTTAATCTATAAAGCAATGATAAGGGTATTCACTTCACAGGGCAGTTGTAAGAATGAAATGAAATGATGTAAGTATAGCCCTTGTCACAGAGTAAATGTGACGATATAGTGTTATTATTATTACTATTATTGTCAAATGGAGAAGGGAATCAGATAGATTTGGAGCCCAGATTATATACTGCATGTTCACTACAAAAAATCCTGATTAACCACTGATCTTACTTCCCAAATCTATCTTGCCATTTAAGCATCTAATATGAACGACCCCTTGTGAAGACTATAGCTTTAAACTATGGTTTAGTTCTACATTTTCTGCCTTTAACAGCAAAATAAATGAGAGTCAACTCTCCACTGAAGATGTCTTCAAGATGAATAGAAACAGTAAAAAAAAAAATCCCTTAGAGCTTTCAAGCTCTTCCCAACATGACCCCTCGAAATATTCTAATAGTGTCTCCCTCTGGTATTCTTTTTAAAGAAGTTCCCAAAGTATGAAACATTACATAGTCAGCATCTATGTGATGGTTTCACATGTGTCCCTTACCTCTGTCCTCTGGTCAGGTAGTGTTCTTGTTTCTCATCTACTTAGGAAGTCACCCCCTCGCTTGTCCATCCTGTAACAAATTTCCCCTTTCTTAAGTTCATCTTACCTGAATATATTACACAAAGCCTTTTGTCATCTACTTAGATAAACAGGGTCTCTTTCTCATCTCTGAACTCCACAGCACTTGTTTGCATCTCTCCTGCTGCAATCACATCTACCTTATCTGATGTTTGTGAACTTGTTTGAACTTTCCTTCATAGGATAAAGATGGAGGAATTGGCTTTTTATCTGGACATTCCTTGCAGTAACTGTCATTGTGCTGTATGCAGAGCAGTCACTTAAAAATTATGTGCAGAATTCAATGTAATACAGAGAAATTTCTGAAGAGTACAATTTTAACTTCAGTCCCTTTAGTGTTTGGCTCTGATTCTCAGCTCAGCTGTATTAGACCTGATGACTTCATTCCCGGTTTTAGATTACACATTGTCCAAGGAAACTATGCATTGCAAACACCTTCTTGAAAGAGATTTTCAGCAGGGAATGTATTCCTATTTGTTTTGCTGTTAAATAAGAGCAGGAGAAATTTGAATTAAAACCCAACCTACCATAAATGTCTTAACACAGTAACTAAGAAAATCCCAGGAAGGCTATGTTAACCAGTTTGATGAAAACACTTCAAATTGTATATAAAACCAGCACATTGTACCCCATGATTGCATTAATGTACACAGCTATAATTTAACAAAAATAAATAAATAAATAAAAATAAAACCCAACCTACTGCAACATTTGCTCATTAATTGATGATTCAGCATCTCCATGGAAATAAAAACACCTTTTATTGAATTGAGAAGGACACTACCAAACGAGGCTTGCTTTTCCTTGCTGCTTATTCCTCCAGCTGCTGGAGGAATAAGCATGATTTGAGGAAATCAAAGTCTTCTACAGTAGCCCCTTCTCTCTGCAGGAAATCCTGTCATTTCAGAGGAGGCAGGGCACTAAAAGCTCATAGCTCAAAATATACACATACACACACACAAAAGAAATTTCACTTTTATTCCCTCTTTAAAGGGAATATAGTATCCATAGGATACTATAGAAATTGGCAAGTTAAATCCAAGGAGAAAATTTCTGATTTCCTCATTTTTATGTATACATCATTGTAAAGATGAATGTGAACAGTAATTGAACGCATTTTGAATCAAAAGGCCATGAATGCTTTCTTGGAGCCATCACTTGGCATTGGATTTTGCTGGAAGTGTAAATGCCTATATCAAACAAGGTGGCAAGAATCATCTGAGGGGGCAAACGTAGTGACATCAAAGCCCCAACCTTCTTGATTTGTGTCTGCTGAGGTCTTCTGAGACAGTGTGGCAAGACTCCATACTTTACTCACTTGGCCATTGCATTTGGATTTCAAAAGATCCCAAGCCATACATTCTGGTTGCAATTAGAGCTGGTGAAAGGAAAATACCCTAGGAGTTATTAATATGTAAATCCAGTAATCTGGGAAGTTGATCTCAGGTTGGGGTTTCTGAACTTTTGCAATCTAATTTTGATCAAAATGACATCACACTTCAACAGTTCTGTATGAATTGACAGCAGATTGCATAATGTTTCTTTAAAGTTAGCACAGAAAAATAATGCTTAAGAAGAGGATTAGGTAAGAACACACATGGCTACAATACATCACACCAATGATACATGTAGTCCCAACTCTCATTCCCTAAATAGCCAAAGTCATAGGATGTGGTAAAAATCCAATAATAAAGGACTTCATTTCTTTATGAATGGGACCAGATGGTTCCTTTAGAAATGTTTTCTTTTCTCTTTGTCAAACTTAGAATACTTTAATATCAATAGCAGAACAAATAGAATGACCAGTTTTTCTTTCTTTCTTTCCAACTATTAAGGAGTTATGAATGTTTTAGGTTACACAGATCATTTTTGTAAGGCTTATGTCCCAGGTACAGATATGCTCACCACCCAAATAGTGTTCATAGTACCCATTATGTTGACTTATTCTTCTTCCCTATCTCCCCACTGATTTCTGCTGAGTTTTATTTCCCTCTCTGCAATAACCAATTTTTCTTATATCTGCCAATAGTCTTACCATTTAGAAGGGTAGTGCTGGCATGTGGAAATGTTTCTTGGAATTGTTCGAGACATGCTTGTAGACACAGCTGGAAGCAATTGTGAAATGGGCCGCATGGCTAATCAGTTTACAGCATGGACCTGAGATTTGACTGCTGTTACTCTGCCTACACGTACTTAAAATAATCTCAAGTAACCTGAAATAATCAATTTGTTTTGAAACCTAGTTGTATAGTTCTTTTGCCTGAGTAAAATAATAAATCATGCTGGAATGTAGTTGAATCAAATATCAGTTCAAACTCAGATCCACTGAGTCCAATCACCTCTCTGACAGTCACGAGAATGGCAGATATGTGGAAGAGCATGGCTTTCTCAATGGGGATTATTGTTTTTATATTTTTTGCTTTACCTAAATGCTGTAATTTGTTGTGAATGTGCAATATACATGAATGTAATTGTTTTTATGAAGCTACTTGTGTTTAAAGCCTATTACAGTTCTTGTTCTCCATAAAGATACCTGTTGTTTAAAAAATTCAAGCTAATTAAAGCTTCAAGAGTTTCACCTAGTTTGACTATTCAAGGCTTTGGCAACCAAGTTCACATGAGTCAGTCTATTTGGGCAATGAGCCTTGAAACAAGGAGACTTGGGTTTGTACCTTAGCTCTCCTACTGGTAAGCTGGCTGACTGTAAACAAATAGTTTAAATTCTGAGCCTCATTTTCCTTTGAAACTTAAGGTCAAGTAGGTCCTATCATATTTTCACTTAATCTTCCATTTATCCAGTATTTATTGAGCACTTACTAAGTGTTAGGAACCTAGAGATACAAAGATTCAACCATAAGGAAAGGAATATTATAAAAAATAAGGTGCTATTTTGAAGGTATTCACAATTGAAATTTTAGGACCAATGTGCCAGGAAATTAAAGAAGAAAGTTTATTTCTCTGTTTTGGGAGAAGGTTTCAAACATAAAAGTAATATTTATTTATTTATTTTATTACTTTTTTAGAGACAGAGTCTCCCTTTGTTGCCCTCGGTAGAGTGCCGTGGCGTCATCACAGCTCACAGCAACCTCCAGCTCTTGGGCGTAAGCGATTCTCTTACCTCAGCCTCCCAAGTAGCTGGGACTACAGGCACCTGCCACAATGCCCGGCTATTTTTTGTTGCAGTTGGCCTGGAGCCGGGTTCAATCTGCCACCCTTGGTATATGGGGCCAGCACCCTACTCACTGAGCCACAGGCGCTGCCCAAAAGTAATATTTAATTTGGCCCAAAGAACCAAGAAGAGGTTGAAAAGGCATGTAAGCAGGAAAAGGCATGACTTATTTAAGAACTGTGAAAAACATTGTGTGGTTGTCACAGAACGTACTAGATGATGTATGAGGAAGCAGACATTATTTTGGGTGGAAGGCTAATCATCATATACATTCATTACCATGCTCACTTATTTTATTATCTACCCTTTCAAAAATTCCAGTAGATTATCAGTCCTATATGTTTTTCTTTTTAAAACATATTAACCCCCATATATATATACATATTTGTGCTTAAGTGTTCAATAGTACTCCTATTTATTAAGGATTGAATCAAACTTCCGAGTGAGGATGAGGCTCAATTTTTACTTTCTAGAATCTTCCTTGGACAGTATCTTAAGGTATGGAGTGGTATTGGACACCTATCACTTCTTATAGTGGTCTGAATCACAGACATACACATGTTAGCCAATGATTATATGAGTTCATTAGTCCTCCTAATATTCTTTTTTTTTTTTTGCATTTAATTTAATTTAATTTAATTTAATTTTTTTTGTGTGTGTGTGTATCATTAAATTTTTTTCTGCACTATAATTTTTTTTTCCAATTATAGGCCTAACATGCCTTTTTTTTTTTTACCCTCCCTCCACCCAAACCTCCCCCCTTCCTTCCCCTTCCTTGGTCCTTTCCCCATAGTCTTGTGGTATAGTTGGGTTATAGCCTTCATGTGAAAGCTATAGTTTAGCTTCATAGTAGGGCTGAGTACATTGGATACTTT